>JASDQU011443337.1:3142-23368 GCA_032191745.1 Picea mariana | reverse complement strand
TGACCAACGGATTTCTGGACTGGTGCTTCTGGTTTTCTGGTACTTCTAGTTTTCTAGTACTTCTGGTTTTCTCGTACTTCTGGTACTTCTGGTACTCTGGTACTTCTGGTTTTTTGGTACCTAGTGAATAGTAGGGTTTCACTTTTTGGGAGATCTAGCCACTGAAAAGTTGCTCTGAGGATGCCAAAGTGATCCTTGAGGAAGGGCGCACTTTTCTAGTTGGTCTTGGGGCTGAAATACTTCATCAACAAAAATCCCTAATTTGCATGTACGGTAACAGTGACGTTTTTCACTTTCTCTTGTGAAAGATGCTCTCTTCAACTTAGCTTTGATACCATGTTAAGGTTTAAGCTATTATTAGTGTTCTTTGCATTTCACTAGATAACAATAGCATAGATAGGATCACTGAGAAATACACAATCACAAGAGACACATCATTTATCCTGGGAAACCCTCATGGGGAAGAAAACCCAGCAAAAACTTCCGTATTATAGATATCCAATACAATGCCAAGAGATAACTCAAACAAATACAGAAAGTCCTCTCCCAAGAATGTCCCTCTCTCTCTCTCTTCTTCCTTCTCCAACTGCAGCTCTGAACTTGCTTCTTGATGAACAAGTGAGTGTGTGTCCAAATGAGGTGCTAGCCTCTTTATTTATACAATTCTGGCACGTGTGGACGAAGGTGTCTTTTCACTGGTAGGGCTGACTTCTTCTTCTGGGTGGTTATAACCACTTTAATATATTCTGGCTGGGTCGACTTCTCATTCTGGGTGGTTAAACCACTTTAATATATTATGGGGCCGACTTTTCATTTAGCCCATTACAATTAGGGTTTGACCAATCCGCAAAAGGGGATTTGGTCATTTACAATACCCGACATGATGAATCCGCAAAAGGGGATTGATCTAATGAATAATACATCAATAATAAATAGAATACTCTTTGCAGTTACAATATTTCAACATTGTCTACCCTACGACATCAAGCCCTTTGAGGATGAGGTATTGTGTGATATTTCCCGCCTTGAATTTTGTGATGTTCTTGTAGGCCAACCATATTTGTGGAAACAACATGGTGTATATGAGTGTAGACCTCATAGTGTTATTATTACTTTGGGTAGACAATTGTACAGGATACCAGAGGTAGCTCCACCTACCGCTATTTATTTGATCTCTACTAAGAAATGCAGGAAGGTCATTTCTCAGACCGAGAAATTTTTCTTCTTCATGATTCTCTCTCAAAGTGAACTGAAGGTCACAACCACATCCATGGCCTCTACACAGGGCCTCTCCATGTAGCAGAAGAAAGTGGAAAAGATCATGGAAGAATACAAAGGCATAGTCTCCTCACCCACTGGGGTGTCACGGCACTATCAGGTCAAGCATTCAATCGATCTAACCCTCAGTGCATCTCTACCCAATGGACCAGTCTATCGCTACTCTCTGATGGAAAATGAGGAAATTAAGCAACATATCCAAGAGTTGCTTGAAAAGAGGCACATCTGACCCATATCCTCACTCAATGGGAGCCCAATTGTACTTGTAAATATGAAAGATGGGGATTGGAGACTTTGCATTGATTGTAGAGACCTAAACAAAATAACAGTCAGGATCTGATACCCAATTTCCTGAATTGAAGACCTTCTTGACCAGCTCAAGGGAGCCAAGTTTTTCGGCAAGATTAACCTGAAGTCTGGCTACCACCAGGTCCCAATAGAATAGATTGATGTATGGAAGATTGCTTTCAAGTCCAAAGAAGGTCTTTTTGAATGGATAGTTATGCCCTTTGGTTTGACAAATGCTCCAACAACTTTCATGAGATTGATGGACAATATATTGTGGCCCTTCACAAATTCTTTTTTGGTGGTATATCTGGATGACATCCTCATCTTCATCAAGAATTGGGAAAACACTTGCAGCATATTCAACAGGTCCTTCACACTTTGTGACAACACAATCTATATGCTAACTTGGAAAAATGCTCCTTCGACATGAAGAGGGTCCAATACCTAGGCTGCATTTTTTACGAGCATGGTGGGCATGTGGAACTAACCAAGATCCAAGTCATTTGTGACTGGCCAAACCTGACCACACTAACCAAGCTTTGAAGTTTCTTAGGACTTACCAACTTCTATCGCAAGTTCGTGTTGGGATTCTCCCATATTGCATGGGCCCTCATCCAAGTGACCAAGGGTGGTGGAAAGGTAAAGTTCGTGTGGGGAAAGTCACAACAGCAATCGTTCGATTATTTGAAACATCACTTGTGCTCAGCTCAAGTACTCTCCTTTCCTGATCTGCAACCACCTTTTAATATCGAGACCGATGCTCCAGACTATGTTGTGGGTGGAGTCCTTACTCAACACGATCGTTTAGTGGCATATTATGGTGATAATGGAAGCACTACATTCTCAAGAAGGAGATACCCATCCACACTGATCACAAGTCTCTACAATTCATGCAGACACAAGGAAAATTACAGAATCACTACCATAAAAATTGGCCCACATACTTGTAACATTTCTATATCAACATCGAATATAAGACAAGGAGCACCAATTGTGTCACTGACTACCTCAGTTGACCTCCAATTTCAACCTTAACCTTGATGTTCCACTCATGTTTACATGAGGCATCCAAGTGGCCCCAACTCTACAGGAGTGATCCAGACTTCGCTACCACTTACTAGATGTTAGGCATAGGCACGACTGTCACTGAATTTCATATTCAGGATGGCCTATTATGCCATCTGGGTCACCTCCGTGTTCCTTCAAGCAAGCATGCGAAGCTGATTTGGGAAGATCAATATAGTCGGATGGTAGGACATTTTGGCATGGAAAACACCATGGCAATACTACAAAATCATTTCTACTAGCTGAAAATTCGATAGGACTTCAACAATTATATCAGGTCCTGCACTGCCTGTGTCATTAACAAACTAGTCATAAAGAAGCAAGGCTTGTACACCCCTCTGCCTACTCCCAATAGGCCATGGGAATCCATCTCGATGGACTACATGTCAAGCCTTCCTTCAACCAAGCAGGGAAATGACTATGCTTTTGTGGTAGTTGATCGGTTTTCTAAGATGGCCATCGTCACATCCTGCAAGAAGAATATCACAACGGAAGCCACTTCCAATCTCTTCTTCAAGCAGGTGTGGGTACATTTTGGGATACCATAGACCATCATATCATATCGGGACATCGGGTTCCTCATCACATTCTGGTCTAGCCTCTGGCCACTGTTTGACACCAAGCTCGCCAAATTCATCGCCTTCCACCCCCAAACTGATGGCCAAACAGATGTCATTAATAGAATGATCATGCATATCCTTCACATGTACAACTCCAAACATATACACATGTGGTATGAGAGTCTCCCCTATGTTCAACACAGCTACAACAAATCTCTTCATAGCTCGACCAGCCATAGTCCTTTTCAAGTGGGGTTGGGATTTCAACCATTGGGTCCCATTGATGTCGCACTACCCCTTGCATCCACACAGGCATAATCATCCCATCCTTAATCTGAGGCCGACAAAGCCACCAAGTTTATTGAACGAATTTATCACATACAACAACAGTTCCATGATATTTTACAGAAAGCCAATGCTAATTACAAATAGCGCCATGATCAACACCGGGTATCGCACAACTTTCAAGTGGGAGACAAGGTCTGGTTGCATTTTCAAAAAGAGATCCTTACAGGAACCCATCGAAATCTTTTTCCACTTATCTATGGACCTTACACCATCACCAAGGCTATGGGTGATAATGTGTTTGAGCTAAGTATTTCCCCTTCCTTGGACTGCACTCTATGTTCAATGTGTACCTCCTTTGGCCATACTTCCCACCATTATTGGACACATCAGAGATCGAAAAACAGTTGAAATACACAGAGATCGAAAAACGGTTGAAATACACAGAGATCAACCCTAAATGCATGGAAGATGAATTCATTGATTAGATCATGGACACTTAGATTAAGGGCACTCATATTGATTGATCAAATCATGGACACTCACTTGGGTCCAAGTTTAGCAGAAGTTTCCCCATCTTGTGGGGGCACTCAATGCAATGGAGACCATTGATTTTTAAGGGGGGAGGACTGATCCAGGTGGATGTCGGTGGCCACCCACCTATTCCACTAGCTCAAAGAACAGTTTTCATTTTGGCAGTTTGTTCCCATTTTTTCAGGTCCTAGACTTTCGAGGTCGTTTTGAGGCCCTAAACAACATTTTTGGGCACAGCACAATCACACTATAGTTGTTATCCAAAGTGTGATGGTGACGTGTGTATTCCTTGGATATTTCTTTCCAACAAGCTATCGTGTGCCTAAAAAAGATATCGCATGCAGAAGTTACGACCCTGGGAAGTTGATGTACCAACTTACCCCATTGAGGCCCACGTGACTTTTAGTGCTTCATCTCCTAGGGTTAAGTTTTTAGATGTTTAGGGTTTTCTCATTTATTATTTATGTTAAAAAGGCCTTTCGATCCTCATTGTAACCATCGTCTTGTGCATGAGCATAGACGTCACATCTCTTCTGGAAGATAAGCTTCCACCATTCGAGCAAGTTTGTTCAGTCTTCATTTTTACAGTTTCAGCATATTCTGTTTATTAATAGAAGTCAAGTTTTACTGTATCTTTGTGTATTTATTTGTTATACATATGTATTCCATTTATAAATTTGGATCAACAACTCAGCTCGAGATTGAGCGCATTAATTCAAGTGATATTGTGTAGAGTAGAGTTTAGTATAGAATATGTGCGATGGATTTTTGGAGTAGCATTGCTCAGCAGTATGTTGGGGATGGTACAATTTGGTTGATTCAGAGCTACATAAGTTGAGGTTGTGTGACATGGCCATCCTGGGGTGGTTGGGAAGGTTACATTGTGGTATCAGAGCATGTTGTAAGTGTCGGTAATGGGAAACGTTACAATGTGGTAACGAGACTCAATTGGGAGACTGGGTGCGTTATAGATTGGTATCAGAGCATGTTGTAAGTGTTGGTACCAAGAAACGTTACAAGGTGGTGACAGGACTCAGTTGGGAGGCTGGGTACGTTACAGATTGGTATCAAAGCTATAGGTTCAACACTGGACTTGTATGGGCCAGAGGTCAACAAGAAGCATCATATCTCCTCCATGAGTTGAGCTATACTTGAGGAAAAATTCGGACTGATAAGTGGCTAAGTTTAGAATTTCAGTGCAGCCTTCGTGCACATTAAGTAAGCATTCATATATTTGCGTGCTAAATTCATGATATTGCAGAGTGGGAACTAGAACTACGCAGTAAACAATGGTGTGTGGAAGTGCACACTAAAAGTTTGGGGCTACGCAGAACAAATTTGTGGTGCATGCACATTATTGATACGTGGCGTACAAGTTAAAAATTGACATCGCGCATTGGTGTGTGTTGAATACCAGTGCGTGCATGGTCTTCAGCAGGAAGGATTCTAACAAGATGGTACAAAGTTTTCATGAAGTTGTCTCGTGAATTCACCTAACAATTCTTGTTTTCTGCACATTTTGCAGAATTATCAGTGGTTAGAGCAGGACAGAATCAGTACAAAGGGTCAAAAGCATGGAAAATGTGTAGAGGACTTACAGTCTTGATGAGGAATTTAGGGATTTGTATGTCGGGTTAGGTGCTGATGGTACAAAATCCAAGGAGGAGTGCATGAACTTGGTAGACACCATAAAGGGATTGCAGAAGGATGTTTGAAGCTATAAGGTTGATAATGAAAGGCTTATGAAATCTAAGGCACAACAAGATGATTTCAATTTCAAATTGATGTAGAGCCTGGACAAAATAGAAAAGAAAATGGATAAGGAGACAGATTCAAGTAGGTCAAGAAGTCACAAGTCTCATGATGAGAAAATAAGAGAAGCAAGAAGTGTTGGTAGGCATCGACCTCACTCGCTAAAGAATTATTTTAGAAAAGCGCGCAGTAGTTTGATTCCATCTCCTGTCAGGAAGCATAAGAGGACTGGAGTGGACGAGATACAGGGAGAAATGATTAATATCAAGCCTCCTACCTTTGATGGTGAGCACAAGAAGGATGAAGATGTGGAGACCTAGTTGCTAGGTATGAGGAAGCACTTCCAGCTACATAATTATTTTGCACAGTCATAAAGGAGAATTTCCCTCTATTAGCTAAAGGGAAAAGCATCAACGTCGTGGGATCATTTTTTAAACTGCAACAAATTGATGAAAAGAAATTTACTTGGAGGGATTTCAAGAGGTATTTCCAAAATAAATATTAAACCAAGCAGTACTATGACAAGAAAATGGAGTTCTTTGAACTCAAGCTTGAGAGTATAATGATAGATGAGTATGAAAGAAAATTTTTAGAGCCGTTGAAATATGTCACATTCATCAAGGATGAGAAAGTTAAAATTTAGAGGTACTTGAGTGGGTTTCCCTCATTTATTAGTGGCAAGATACATTATGATGACCCTAAGACATTAGAGGAAACTATAAGGTGCGTTAAGTGTCTTTATGAGCAGCAAAAGGGAAGACCGATTTTCCAAAAGGCTTAGGAAGATAAGATGAAAATCAAGGTGGAACAGAGGAAGAAGGGAGCTAAGCCACCATTTTTCAGAAATATTGCACAAGGACAGACAACTCTCCAAGAGCCCAATATGTCAAAGACAGTGGGGAAAAATCCATGGAAACAATCTATTCAATGTTGGAGTTGTGGAGGGAATCATATGATCAAAGATTTCCCTCAAAGAGGTGATAAAGTGAGGATTGTGCACATTGTATAGCAATCTATGACGGTTGAGGACATGGGAAAAAATGTGCCAAGGATTTGCGTAGCCTTGGATAACAAGCAGGCTAAGTTTTAGTCGCACATGAATGAAGTGGAAGGTAATGTTAATGACCAACCCATTGCTATTTTAATTGATTCAAGAGATATTCATAGTTATCTAGATCCTAATATGGTGGAAAGATTCCATTTGTCGAGAAGCAATCTTGGAAAACCTTGGTTGGTGAAGTTAGATACAGGAGAAAAAAAGAAAATTAATGAGATGGTCAAGGCATGTCTAATGGAGATGAATGGACAATGCACAAAGGCTGATTTGAATATCATACCTTTGGGTTCATATGATCTCCTCATTGGTATGGACTGGTTGGCTGAGAACCATGTTGTCCTCGACTGTTACAATAAGGCATTTACTTTCTTGGATGAGGAAGGGAACTTAAGATCAGTTCAAGGAATTCCAAGGGTTGTAACTATGATATAAGTTTCAGCCTTGCAATTGAAGAAAATCTACAGGAAATGATGTCAAGTATTTGCAGCGCACATGGAAGAGGCACCTAAGGATAGTGTGCCAAGTATTGAAGATTGTGTAGTATCGAAAGAGTATGAGGATGTATTTAAAGAGATATTGGGATTTCCTCCAAAAAGAGATATTGATTTCTCTATAAATATGATGTCGGGAGTAGCACATGTATCCAAGACTCCTTATGCGATGAGTACGCCAGAGTTGAAGGAGTTATAGATGCAACTTGAAGAGCTTATGAAGAAGGGGTATATATGCCCAAGTGTGTCGTCTTGGGGTGCCCCAGTTTTGTTCATGAAGAATAAGGATGATATGTTGAGACTTTGTATCGACTTCAGGCAGTTGAACAAGGTAACAGTAAGAACAAGTATCCTTTGCCAAGGATAGATGACCTCTTTGATCAGTTGTGAGGTACACAGATATTTTCTAAGATTGATCTTAGATCTGGCTATCACCAAGTGAGGATTAAGGAAGAATACATCAGTAAGACGACCTTGAGAACAAGGTATGGTCATTACAAGTTTACAATGGTTCCATTTGGGTTGTCGAATGCACCAGGTGTCTTCATGTGTTTGATGAATGGAGTTTTCATAAGTTATTTAGATAAGTTTTCCATTGTAATTCTGGATGACATACTTATTTACTCAAAGTCTAAAGAGGAGCATGAGCATCACTTGAGGATGGTACCGCAAGTTTTGAGGGAGCAACAACTTTATGCAAAGTTGAGCAAGTGTTCATTTTATCAGCAACAAATTCATTATTTGGGTCATATTATTTCTAAGGAAGGAATAGTTGTGGATCTGAAAAAGATAAAATCCATTCAGGAATGGATGACACCAAGAAATCTCACAAAAGTGAGATCCTTTATGGGACTAGAAGAGTATTACAAAAGGTTTGTTGAAGGATTCTCATAGATTTTGCATCTAATTACATATTTGCAAAAGAAAGGTGCACTATTTGAATGGACTCTAGATTGTCCAAGGAGTTTTTAAACACTTGAAGAGTTTGTTGACAAGTGCGCCAATTTTGAGAATTGTTTATCATGATGCAGACTTCATTTTGTGCATGGATGCATGCAAGGAAGGGCTCGGTGGAGTCCTTAGTCAAAATGGGCATGTGGTATTCTATGAATCAAGAAATTTGAAAGAGCATGAAAGGCTCTATGCCACTCATGACTTGGAATTGGAAGCCATAGGGCATGCCTTGAAGATGTGGCAGCATTATTAATATTTGAGCTAAGGACAAACCATAGTGGTCTGAACTATCTGTTTAGACATCCAAGTTTGAATACTAGACAAAGCAGGTGGCCAGAATTCCTTAGTGAGTATGACTTTGACATAAAGCATATCATAGGAAAAGAGAACAAGGTGGTTGACGCACTCAGCAGGAGTATGCATGAGATGCATGCTACATTCATTAGCATGTATAAATAGTATTTGTGCGACAAAATTTTAGAAGTTTCCAAATTAGATCAACGTTATGTGGACATAAAGGTGACTTTACAGCAAGGTATGTCATTGCAAAAATTTGAAGGTTATGAGCTAAGAGAGTATCCTCATGTATAGAAGCAAAGTCTATGTTCCAAATGATCAAGAGTTGAAAAGTATGTTGTTGTTAGATATGCATAAGGTTCCTTATGTGAAACATCCAGGTTACCAGAAGACAATTTTCGTAGTCAAGAAGCAATACTTTTGGCCAGGTATGAAAAAGGAAATTGTTGATTTTATTGCTAGATGTCTTGAATGTCAAAAGGTCAAGGATGAGCATAGACATCCATCTAGTTTGCTACGGCCTCTTCCCATTCCTAAGTGGAAGTGGGAAGTTGCGACCATGGACTTCATAACTAAGTTTCCTAGGACTACTAAGCAACATGATTCTATTATGGTGGTGGTGGAAAAGCTTACTAAAGATGCCCATTTTATTCTAGTGAAGTCAACGCACAAGGCAGCTGACATTGTTGAGATATACATGCGAGAAATTTCCAAGCTGCAGGGTGTACCTAAGACAATTGTATCTGAAAAAAATTCCAATTTCACCTCGAACGTTTGGAAAGAGATATTCAAAGGATTTGGGACAAATATGAAGTTTAGCACAGCATATCACCCTGAGTCAGATGGACAGAGAGAGAGGGTAAATCGGGTGATTGAAGATATGCTCAGGATGTATGTCATGGATAAGCCATCAAAATGGGAAAACTACCTTCATTTGGTAGAGTTTGCTTACAACAATGGGTATCGAGCATATTTAAAGATGATCCCATTTAATGCACTTTATGGCAGAAAGTTAAACACACTAGTGAGTTGGGACAACCCAGTAGACCATGCAGTAGTTGGGCCATAGCTACTTCAAGAAATGGAGGAGAAGATGGTAAAGATAAGACAGAATTTAAAGGTTGCCGGAGACATGAAGAAAAGCTACCTAGATAAAGGAAGAACCCATAGAGAGTTTAAAGTGGTGATCACATGTTTTTGAAAGTGAAATCCATGTGTAGTTCCCTAAAGTTGGGAAAGTGTTCTAAGCTATCAACATGCTACTATAGGCCATTTGAAATGCTAGAGAGGATTAGTCATGTCGCATATATGCTTACATTGCCTACATCCTTGTGTATTCATAATGTTTCCCATGTTTCATTGCTTAAAAAGTACGTACCTTATGTTAATCATATTATTGATTGGAATGTGAATTAGGGGGAGTTAGAAGGTGATTTTCAAGTGCGAATAGTTTGCATAATGGATCAGAAAATCAAATAGCTCTGGAATTAATCCATGGAGCTGGTAAAGTTCCAATGGAAATGGTACGTTCCTGAGGATCTGTTGACAGGTTCAACTTCACCTGAAAACAGCAAGGGGTACTCCCCAGTATACGGTCCCAACTAGACTATACGTCGTTTAAATTAGGAGTCCCATCTAGAGTTTGGCTTGGCTGCCATTTGTTGTTGTCTTTTTGGTTTTTCTTACCAATTACGGTCCGGTGTACCGATGAGGTGGATGGATGGTGACAATTCAATGCAAAGATGTATATGAAGACCATGTATGTAAAAAAAACTAATCTATGCTAACCTATCATAGCTAGGAGCACACTAGAATAACCGGTGAGTTATAATGTATCCAAAATCTTACACAACTTTTATACAGTTAGCTGCAACAAAAGAGGAAGATTGGAGACAAGTGTATACATATGTGTATAATCAGATTAATCTATATCACAACAATGTATACTGTAATAACCCACAAATCTCAAGGCATTGAAATATTCAAATAAACGTCAATAATTGTAGAATGACAAAGATTGAATAAGAATTAGTCTACAACAAACAAGCATTCTTACGGTCCATAGAAACATCAATTATCTTCACTTGAAATAGTTCAAAGCTCTGATCCGTTTCTACACATAATTCCTTTTATAATATGATGGCCCTTAGGGATTGCCAATATTAATTAACAAGTTATATGTTCTCGAAACAGTTCTTGGGTCTATACAATGCTTGAAAAGCCAAACAAAAAAAAAATCACATTCCAATGATCTTCTACCCTATTTTATACAAAAAGCTAGTAACTCCTATGTGTCCTTTCGCCTTATTCTTGAAGAGGAAGTTACAAAACTATTCATATTATCTATCTTAACGACAAGTGGTAGAAAGGACGAATTTTGAAGTGGTTAAGAAAAGGACGAGAGAAAAACAATCTTTTTGTCCTTTCCCTATGAACTTTTGCTTTGGAGATAAGTTGTCCAAGCTTCCAACCGGTCATATAGTGACTCAATTATCATGTATGTTAGTTGTTCCAGTGTTGCGTCATTCATGGTTATGCTATCGTCAAGGGTGCTCATATCCTTCTCTAATTTTTTCATGAAATCATGTACCATAGTGTGAAGCTTCATTGGCTATAGCATCTATTGATCAATGAGATCGGTGGAGACAAAGGTTGTGGCTTCAACTATCTATTTCCTTCGAATTGTTTTGTCCTGGACTACATTCACCAATTCTTTTGTGACCAAATTCTTCCCAAGTTCATCTAATTTTCAGAGATAACCATTCCTTATCAGTTCCTGGGCATCTTTGTGAGTCCTTGAACATATTTCCATCGCCTTGGTTACTTCTTTATCTACTCTTTTCCCTATCTAATGGAAATGATATAATGCATAGAGATATGTCTTTCTAGTTGATTTTGAGGGTCCATACAGATCAGGAGGTGCATCTAGATTCTCTGCTATCAATGTATCAATGCCATATATACCTTCACGGATAGTGTTGTATTATGTCAACTTCATTTGTATCTGGTTGTTTTGGTCAATGACTATTGCAGAAACATTTTGGAAGAGGTGTATATTGGAATACATGTCAATGATGGCACCTTCCAAATCATTCCTAACTCTTTCCACACTGGACTTAAAGTTGAGGAGGCTTCTTTCATCGATATTTACTTACTGAATCCTTTCTTCTAGCTCTCTGATCCATTCCTCCTTCTCTTTTTTCTATTGGCACAGCCTCTATATATTATCTATGGTTGCATCCATAAATGAAAAACCGTCCCTAGTTGTGCCACAGGGTCTTCCCTGACATCTCCTATAAAAGGGACTTGAGTAACCACTGATATAGGGGATCCTTCTGTAACAGGCACATTTTTAACTCTTTCTTGCACAATTCTATCGGTTTTACTATCGTATCTGAAGCTCCTCATATCCAATACTTTTGTTGGTTGAAAAGGATCCCAGGGCTCGAGGCCTAAACCACTGCCTATTGTCTCTACTCCTGTACCTGCAGTGGAAGTTCCTGGGACATCCCAGTCCATCAGGTGTGTGTCATCCTCGTTGTTCTCTATATTCTTCATCTATAGTTCTTCAGTAGCTTTATCCATTTCTTCTTTTGTTGTCTTCTCTGTTGATTCCACTGCTACTCTTACCATTTCTGTCAGCTCCTTTTCTTTTTCTGCAGTAGATTTTGCTTCGGCCTCAACTTTAGCTTTCGCTTCTTCCTCTTCTCTGGCCTTTTCTTTGTCAACTTCAATTTTTTGTTTCTTTTTAGCGTCGTTCTTCTTTTTCGGCACCTTCTCTTTGTCTCTTCTCTTTTTGTCTACTGGCACTTCTTCCTCCTCTTCAACAGAACCTGTATGAGTTGAGACAGAGATGGGAAAAGATCTCTCGACTTCATCTTGTTCTTCCTCTTTTTTGGCCACTTCTCTTACTGCTTCTTCATCAGCAATCCTTCCTTTTGGCTCGCCACGCCTGTTGAAAATGACTTTGTCGTAAGTTCTGGAATGTTGATGCACCTCCTCTTCTTCCCAGAATTCAGTGGTGTATTCATATGGGAGCCTCATGTTATTGAAGTTTTCTTTTACGATATTCTTAGGGTCGTGCCTCCTAAATATTTCCTCCCCAAAGTGGTAGGAAAGTAAGATGTCCACTTTTGTTTGAGCTTGTTTGGTGTTCTCAAGGAAATAGTTGTCAATGTATAAAGGTAGAGGAGGCCAAATTTCTTTCTTCTATCTGTATAACATTCCTCCAACCCCATGTATGATAGTTTGATACACTACCCACTGAAGAACAATTTTTTCAAGAACAAATCGAGGGAGTAGGTGGGGTGATTTCATCGCACCATATATTCTTATATAGGTATCCTGCTCCATTAAATACCAGTCCTCCATCCTTCTTATGACTGTTATGGCATTGTCTTTCATACAAGGTGGGGTGGTACAAAAGATAAACTCATATAAGGGAGCAAGGAAGTGCTCGTAAATTCTCTGATACTTTGTACGGTATTTGTTCTCCCAAAGAACTTTGCAATAAATGTGTATTGCGGCGTCAGCGGGAAACCAAATCCACCCCATATTTGGGTACTTGTGGGTTGTACACATTATTTCCAGGAGGTATGAGGACATATGGAAATTGGGAAAGGTTCCTGGTTGTGCTTGTGTAACTGCAGAGATGGAAACGGTGAGATTTTCAGATAATATGTCTCCCCAGTTGAATGAAACTTCCACATCTACACAAAAATAAATTAGGGGCATGTATGATAGGGGGGATGAGTTGCATCTATCTCACTGTATAACCTGCATAGCATGGCCACCATATACTGGTAGGGTCTCCTTAAATTATTCATGGGGTATCGACTCTTGGGCCTATACTTGAACTACTTATCTGCCTTGTACCATCTGGGGAGTAAATCTTTTGGTGTAAGTTCCAAGTCCCTGAGGAGTTGACTATCCAGTCTTTTGTTCCCAACTTCAATATGATAAAATTTATCCAAATCATCAGGCATGAATGAAGCTATAGGTTCCTTTCTTGCATTACAGACATATCGACTATTTATGTCCATGTTCTCCAAAATCCATGAAATGGCATCTCCACAAGGGAAGATCATTGGACGTACTACCACCCTGAAAATTCCTGATTTTCTGATGTTCTTGAATGCCTGGAATTCATCTGGCTCTTCTGCCTCCACAGAGAAGCTTGACTTCTTGAGCATATAATACATGTCTCCCCATTTTAAGGTCTCTCCATATTTCTCGAGAAGTCCTGACGTATCATCATATATAGTCCCGACAATTTCTGCCTCTATTGTTTGATGGGAGCTACTAGATAGCTCATGTCATGTTTCTTTCACCATCATCTTCTTCTGAGGTGACATGTTTGAGCCTGTAAAAGGATAAGTTTAGAGCATGTTATTTAAATACAACTAAATGATCGAACAATTATAAGAGTTACTGAAATTATCGAGACATAGCAAGCTGCTTTATGTAGATGTCAGGTTAATAGTAGACAATGCTCAAATTCTTTGATAAAATTTTAGGTGAAATTATTGGAACCATCTTAAAAAGGAAGAATCGGAGGTCAAGAAAATAACTTCTCTGATACAGATCGAAAGGGTTAAGGACAACTCCTCCGATCACATCAAATGAGTTAGTAACAACTCCTTTGATCACATCGGAGGAGTTAGTAACAACTCCTCCGATGAGATCAAAAGAGTTAATGTTTCCAACTTCTCAAATACGTCATCAGAAGGAAATGTCACAGTATCAAGGAGTTTGGAGCACTACAAAGAAACTCCTCTAATCATATTGGAGGAGTTGAAAGCAACTCCTCTTATATGATTAGAGGATTTGTTTTCTAAGGTTCCAAAATACGCAATGAAATAATTTTAACTTTTTTGAACGCATCGAAGAATTTAGTAATAACTTCTCTGATGTGCTCGAAGAGTTACTTTTGAAAGTATTTGGTTTAGAGTTTGGGATTTTTGCGAAAATGGAAAGGCGATATAGGGAAAAACCACAACATGTTTAGAGGGTCGTGAGGAAACCCTAGAACCTTCCAGATCATGCCATATGAGCTCGAGGAAATATTCGGGGCTCGCAAGGATCAAGTGTAAAGGTACAATGAAGGTCTATCACAGTGAAGGAGAAGGGGTCGACTGGGCATTCAGTCCAAGGCAAGGAACAGGCTCTAAAAAGAAAAACTTAAGGTTGGTGAATGTCGGTGAAAAGGGGGGGGTGATCGAGAGCTAAGCGATGAGGAGTTTCTCCTACCTCTTGTGATAACGTTGTGTATCAAAGCAAATTAAAAGAACTCCTTCGAACTATTCAGAGGAGTTTGAAGTCACTCCTCTGAATTGTTCGGAGACATTTGAAGTAACTCCTCTAAACTATTTAGAGGATTTTGAAGTAACACCTTCGAACTGTTCAGAGGATTTTGAAGTAACTCCTCTGAACTTGTTCGGAGGAGTTTGAATTAACTCTGTTGACTTCAAATTTGGATTACAACACCAAGTATTGATGACCTCTATTTTTTCAAGTGAAACGTGAGTTATCAAAAGAATCTTGAGATGGGGAGGCAAACTTATGAGGCTTTCTCTTAAGCTCAAAAGATAAGGGGGCTCCATTTTTAGGGAGGTAAACATGATCAAACGAAAAATGGAGGGTTGTAGTGCATGCCACAACAAATGGTGACACACTGGATGAAGCCTTGGATCTATGCAAGATGATGTCTACACACAATTTAGGGAGAATGCTCCATGATACAAAATCATAAGAGAGAAAATATATCTCCCATAACTTGCATATTGAAAAGACTGAGGTGGTTCAAAGAGGGGTGAGACATTTTCCAATTAACGAATTTCTTTCAAATTGATATCTAATCACATGGTAAATGGATAGAAATGAAGATATAGGTAGTATAATAGAAACGAAACATCAAGAATGTTGAGAATACAAGTCACAGTGAATTTCTCTGGTGTCGCTCCACTAACAGGGAGTGTCCATAGCCCCGACGAAGTCACCTCAGTGTCACAAGCCTTTCTCCACTGCCAGTGAGCATTCATAGCCCTGGCAGAGATACTATCATGTCCCACGTGATCTGGAAATCCTTTCCCCAAGCCTTTACCTTTTATAATATTTGATTCTCTTTTATTTAGAGAGATGGGTGGATGGGGGGATTCAAGTTAACCTTTAAAGGCGCTAGGGATGGCACTTGTGATGATGAGATCTACTAACTTGATTATGGATGAGAAAACTTCACGAGTCGCGATTCCTAGTCTACCACGAACATTTCATCTAGACCATTTTTGTTTAGCTCGTATAACATAGCAATATGTTGTTCATTGCAATCTCTTGGATCTTTGTTTTCTTAATGTCTCTTCCTATTGATAAGCAATGTTCCTCCACCATATATTGACTTGTGATAGTGAGTAAAGGGCTTACATGTTTGGGGGATATGTATATTTGACATCGTATTACATAGATGTTTAGGATATCTGCACCAGATGTGCTACGTTTATACATGTGACTTGCGCTAAGTTGTGAGAACTTCAAAATTACAAAGGCGGTTATCAAGAAGGATAAAGGAAATGCTAGTAATTGAACAAATTAAGAAAACCAACCTAACTAAATAAGCAAAATCAAATGAAAAATAGAATCAAGATTTATTTATGTACAAGCGATCAGTAGCCTAAATGGCTAACTGATTTAGTGTTTGAGGATTTGATTGTTTACAGGGAGATATTGGACTTCCCCCTGAAGGTTCTATAATCAAAAGGTTCCTTGGCTAATTTTTTCTTTAATGAGGTAGGGACCAAGCCAAAGCTATTGAAATTTTGAATGTTTCACTTTATCTTCATGTGGCTTGTCCCATTTTAGAACTAAGTCCCCAACTTGGAACACTTTCTCACATGCAGACTTCTTATCAAACCAGTGTTTTATTGTTTGTTGGTGAGCTTCAATTTTTTATTTTATTTTGTCACGTATTTCCTCCAAGTTCAACAAGGTATCGATACGACTTTGGATGACAGGAAATTCTCTGCCTCGATACTGTTGTGTAAGTTGGAGGGAAGGTAGGTAGATGTTCGAGGGTAGAACAACTTCTTTCCCATACACTAGAAAGTACAGTGAAGTTCCGATGGAAGCTTTGGGAATGACACGATCTTCCCAAAGAGAATTTTCTAATGCATTGTGCCAATTTATCTGGTGATCAACTACAGTTCATTTAAGGATATGGATGATGTTATTGTTCATAGATTCTACTAAGCCATTTCCTTGGGGATAGAAACTACCTGAGTATTTTAAAATAATCCCCTTTTCCAATGCATACTCATATAATTTCAAGGATGAGAAGTAAGCATCATTATCAAATACTAAAGAGTTAGGAATTCCAAACCTCGTGATAATGTGTTTCTTGAGAAAATTTATTACTACTTCCTCATTCACTTTAACTAAAGGTATTGATTCAATCCAACTTGTGAAATAACTAGTATCGGTTAGAATATACATATGTTGCTTGGACGAATGAGTATTTATCTCACCAATGATATCTAGGCCCCACTGCTCGAAGGGTTATTCTATTGCTACAGGTTGGAGAGGAAGAGCATCTTTACGTTCCCTTCCCACAACTTTCTGACACGCTTCGCAACTCCTTGAGTATGCATGAGCATCCTTGAAGAGTGTGGGCCAGTAGTATCCTGCTCTCAGCACTTTGTGGGTCATTGTGTCTCCTGAAAAATGACCACCAGTTGGTCCATCATGCATATCTTTCAGGACATTATCATCATCTTCTCTTTCGATGCATCTAAGTAACGCTCTGTCATAATTCTTTCAGAACAAGATACCATGTAATAGTTGATACTATAAAGATTTCAGTCGTAGAGCTCTTTTCTGATTAGTATTGAGATGGTCCGAAGTAGTTCCATGTTGCAGATAATATTTAAGATCATTGTAATACGATCCTTCAATGGCTAGGACATATGGAACCTGTTCAGTATACATTGTAGGCTCATCTTGCCAACCATCCTCCTCTTGTTCTTCAATGCCAGCTCCTTGTGTCACTAATTTACACAAGCCTTGACCTTTCACAATATTGGTTGCTTTGAATTCGAGGTCATACTCTTGTAGATCTATCATCCAATCCCCTCGTCTTTCACCCAGTTCTTTTTTAACAAACAGGGACATTACTTTTGGATGTGGAACGATGACTTTAGTGTGATTTTTGAGGATATAAGGTATGAACTGTTTGATTTCTTTATGGGCAGCAAAGGCTTGCTTTTCCACCAGAAGATAATTCAGTTTGGCACTTTGTAACTCAGTGCTCATAAATGCGACAGGGTATTCATCTCCTTGTTCATCCTTTTGCATGAGCATTGCTGCTAACGCGTGATCGGATGCGAATTTGTATAGAAGAAAATCTTTGGAGAAATCAAGACTCCAACGAGATGGTGTGTTGGCTATAGAAATTTTAATGTTTTCAAATGCTTCCTTCTCCAAGGGTGTCCATTTCACTTCACATCCTTTTTAATCATTTTTTGTAATGGTTTCACAATTTCAACAAAATATGGAACAAATCTTCTTACAAAATTGATTCTGTCGAAAAATGATTGCATGGACCTCTTGTTGTGCAGTGGAGCAATTTGTAGAATGGGTTTGGTTCTTTCTAGATCCACTAAAATGTCATCCCTAGAAATAATGTGTCCTAATAAAACACCTTCTGAAACAACAAATATAGTTTTCTTGGGATTAAGAAAAATCCCATATTTTCTGCACCGTTCTAAAATTGGTCTCAGATGTTTCGGGTGGTCTTATCTTTTTTTCGAATAAATGGTGACATCGTCAAGGTAAACCACCATGCTTTGAACGAGTAATCCTTTGAAATCAATGTCCATTTCCCTATGAAATGTAGCTTCTTCATTCATAATACCAAAGGGAATCTGTCTATAACCATAAGTTTCCCATTTAGTTTGGAAGGTGGTTTTTGATCGATCTGGTTTTTCCACAAGAACCTAATTGTATCCCAAAAATCCATCCAATAGAGAGAATAGCTGAGATCCAGAGACAATTTGTAGGATTTGTTCCATTGGGGAAATCGATAGTTATCTTTGTCGGAAGCGGGATTGAGATTCTGTAAATCTATACATATTCTTATTTCTTTCTACTTTTTTCTTACGGGCATCATATTAGAGACCCAAGATGAATGTCTCACTTTTAAAAATGATTCCGGCATCTAATAACTTCTTGAGTTCCTTTTGAAGCAGAGGTTCGAGAGTCGGATGTATCTTTCTAAGCTTTTGCTAGAATGGTTCGATCCCTTCTTTGATGGGGATCACATGTTGTATAATCTGTCTATCATACGTCTTCAAGTCGTCATACATCCAGGCAAAAACATCTCAATACTTATTGAATAATTCTGTGAATATGTACTTCTCTGAATCTGAATAGAAGGTTCCTAGGTTAACATATTTAGGTTGCTCATATGTTCCCAAATTGACCAAGAAATGCATCATAGTGGAGTTGTTGGTCTTCGAATTAGCTGGCCTACTAAACTTGGATTGTAAATCAAATAATTTTCAAGAGTCAAAACTTTATTCAGAACATAATTTGTCTTCACTTTGTTAGACTCTTCTTGATAAGTTTGCAACTCTTGTTTATGTACCTCATCATTGATCATTGAATCTTGGAATTCATCTGAACTAGTAAGAAAGTTGATAATATGAGAATCATTTTCGAACACTTTGATCCAGGTGGATATCAGTGGCCACCCACCTTTTCCAGCTGGCTCAAAACAACTTTCTGGCAATTTTCATAATTTACTATTTTTAGCAGTTTTTTTGGTCCTGAACTTCCGGAGTCGTTTTTAGGCCCTAAACGACGTTTTTTTCGGTATGTTGCAATCCAATATTATCATCATATAATTTTCGGCAACTGTTGTATTCCTCGGATAGATATTTCCAACGGGCTATCGTAC
The DNA here is from genome assembly GCA_032191745.1 of Picea mariana. Classification (NCBI taxonomy): domain Eukaryota; kingdom Viridiplantae; phylum Streptophyta; class Pinopsida; order Pinales; family Pinaceae; genus Picea; species Picea mariana. Next base: position 3,862 of record JASDQU011443337.1, on the reverse strand, counting down.
GCCTAAAATGGAGATCATATGCAAAAGTTACGACCCCGGGAAGTTGATGTACTGACTTACCCAAACGGGGCCCACATGAATTTTGGCGCTTCATCTCCTAGGGTTAGGTTTTTGGATGTCTAGGGTTTTTGAAACTCCTATTTATTGTAAAAATGCCTTCAGATCCTCATTGTAATTATCTTCTTGCGAATGAGCGCAACCATCACATCTCTCCTCAGAGATAAGTCGCCACCATTCCAGCAAGCTTGTTTTCCACTGCATTTTACAGTTTCAGATTATTTTCTTATTGAATGGAAAACTAGTTTTACCGTATCTATGTTATTATGTGTTAAGCATATGTTAATAATCTGTATTCATTTCGTTCTGATCATAAAATCTAGATCAGTGGTATCAAAGCGGTCTTCTCCTTGTCGTCTTAATGCATGTCCCCAACGAGGTCAGAGTACAAAGAATTGGGTCTTGAGTTTGTTTCTCTTGAGGACCAAAGCTCTTGCATGCCCAAGCGACCTCTCATGGCAGGAGAAAATAAAGATGATGAGACAGGAGATCCTTTCAAAATGTTGCTTGAGGAATCCCTCACGCAACAAAGGAACGAGATGATGGATAGTTTCGCGCAAATCCTTCAGCGACTACCAACAGGCGATGCATCTTCTTCGAGCGGAGGTGCCACCCCCTTCAAGGTACAAATAAAATTCAATATTCCTATATTTGAAAGTCAGA
>JASDQU011443336.1:0-10858 GCA_032191745.1 Picea mariana | reverse complement strand
CAAGGGCGGTCCACCACATGAGGTTTTCATCAATACCTCCAAGAGAAGATTGTAAAGATAAACTTGGATAATAACTTATTGAATCAACTAGGTTAGTATTATACATAATGGTGTCACCACTTTTCAATGGACATTTCAATTAGCAATCACTTTTTCAAATTGATGAGGTAATAAAACAAGTGCACCCATTATCATATCGAGCTAAATGTGGAAATATCTTCTTAAAGGAAAGCAAGGATGATTCATTCAAGGTTGAGTGTAGAAGTGTAGGAGGAAGATGTACATGAGAGTAAAAACAATTCAACATAGGACTTAAATGATCTTTGATAGAAAGAACATGAAGATATTAGCTCATACCTCTAATTACCTGAAATGAAAATGATGTTAAGCACATGAAAAAGATCATATCACCTTGGCATCAGTACCAGATTGGTAACTGGTATTAGAACATGTTTCTGCAGTACCGTAATAGATAGTACCAGAATAGGATAGTAACGGAACATGGCAGTACTGGAACAGAGAAAAGGGAAGAAACAAAGTGACAGGATGAATGATTTCCATACGAGGAGATGTATACGAGGGCTTGCATAAATTCATGGTAGGGAGTGTGAAATAATTGAGACTAATCATATGTTTACTGCATAATTAGTCTAATTCCTTAGTAAAACAAAAAAAAATTGTTGAGTTTATATATCCTATTGCTTGAATCATTTAAATCGAGAAGCAAAAATTGAATACATGATTAGAGCTACCATCACCTTATTACCAGTACTAGATCACCTGAGTATCGGATGGACACAGGGTTGTGCTTTTGAAACTTTTGTAGGTTGCACCTTGTATAAGTAGTTGGTGTTCTCTGGTGTTCCGAAAGAGGACCTGTGATCTGATTCAACTGAAAAACCATGTAGATGGAACAAATACCAACACTAGATGTAGGAACTCTAGGTTTGCATTAGAATAATGTAAAAGAATTTGGTGATTGGGATCCAAGCTCTATGAGAAGAGGGTATTATGTAATTGGATGACCATATGTTAGGATTTAGAACCCTCCTCTTTTAGAACCAGGTTGATCACTTCTCTTGTTGGAACTTCCTTTTTATTACAAAAATAATAATCCTAACTACTATTGTCTCAACAACCACTCCCCCATGCTTGAGGTTTTGCATGGCCTCATGCAAACAATGTGAGATGTTAAAAATAAAACTACTCAGAGGGTTGCGAACATCGGGATTGTCCAAAGCAAATCCATCTTCCATTTTCATCATGATTTCCATAGAATTCAAAATATCCAGCCTCATATTTTTCTCAAAATGAGTTGATGCTTCGACCTTTGAAGGCTCGGCTTGCGGGAAAGATTGAAGACATTGAGAATCCTACTAATTTTCTGATTGAAAGTGCACCAATTCATCATCAAAAGATCTTTTTCAAATGATCAAGTTTTTTTTTTTTTAATCCAGATCATCAATTGTCAAGTTATAAGACTGCATTGGGGAAGGCTGACTTGTATAACAAATGTGGCAATTTGTAGCTGGAAAAGAGCTCATTTGCATGCAAATGATATTGCCAATTGTGTGGTCTTCTCGAAAGTTGTAATATTCAAATCATATGCATTTTCAAAAATCAAATATACATGCATGTACCTTCAAATTCTCCTCCATTAGTTGTTGTAACATTTGAAAGCCCAACAAAGTCATAAAGTTCTCCAAAATGAGCATGCATATGTGATTTTTCTAATGATGGAATCACAAGTTGTGGAGAAGGAACACCATAGAATGCAACAACACTATCGACTTCTAGAAACAACACATCACTTGCAATAGATAAAGCACCACCCTTGCAAAAAAAAAATAGTTACTCCAACCATTTTCCTTCAGCCACTTCATGGATGCCGCAATATATTTAACAACTTTCCAATCAAGACCATCCATTAAAGAGGTAGAGGCTGCTGCATCAAAAATAATGACAATCGAACCCATAAGTAAAAATGCCACATTCTATTGCAATTGCTCTTGTTGTGTTAATATTGTCGCCAACAACCATTCTTACTATAATACCTGCCATTCTACAGACTTCAACAACTTCTTTGACACCAAGACGCATGGGATCCTTGATGCCAACAATGATAATACATGTATAACAATTTATATGGATGGTTTCATTCTCTGAATCAAAATTATCTTGCAAGTCTATAAAAGCAAGACAGAGACTTCAAAAAAAAAATGCCCAAAGTAAACGAAATTTAAACCCACAACGACACCAAACTACTGCAATCACTCAAACTGATTCCTAAATATGATGATGAATCCAAAATGGAACAATGCACATGAGAATTAGAAAATTTCAAAGGCGTCTGATCCACCACTCTCGATATCCTTTCTTCTCGACCCCATCCTATCCATTTCCATTGCCTTTTTGCAAGAAAAAAATTTAAAAAAATCAACACCATATGTTCACCAAGACTCTAATGTCCTCAAAGGTCAAGTGACCAGGAAGATCCCAGTTTCCATCCTTGCACATGGGAGGACATGGTACGATCCTTATCAATGGATGTTCAACCTCCAAGACCCCGCTCTCACTCGCCATTTTCAAGACGAAAACAGTTACACTGAAGCTTTCATGGAAGACACCATAGAACTACAACAACAATTGCAGGTCGAGATGTAGTCCAAAATGCCTCTAGAGGTCTCGACTCCCCCAGAGCATTGGGGTACCTGGTTATATTACCAGTGCATTCCTGAAGGAAAGGAATATCCATTTCTATGCAGGAGAGTGGAAAGACAACCTGGTTTAGTCGCATTATTCCATTATTATCTTAGAAGCTGCTACAGGGAGGAATGTTTTCTTGACTGGAATGAGATTGCATAACAACTTGGTTATGTTCATGGTGGTATGTTTCGGAATTCAATAATATCATCAGAGGTATATTTGATGCATTAATCTAATATGAGATCTGGGCTACAAAGGATACGATAAAGGGAGTCTGGTGTGCAATAGTTTGTGGAACATCATTATGGTTTCTTTTACATTCTAACCAATGCCCCTAATCAATTGGCTTGATGTAGTGTTGGGAATATAGCCTCAAATAAATGGAAGAGTGTGGTCCAAGTAGTTGGAGATGTCACAATTGAGGATATGGATATGTTTGATAAGTACTTGGTGTTAGTTCTTCATAAGGGAGGAATTCCAATCATTTGTACATTGCCTATGCTTCTACAAATTGACTTGAATGATGGAATGCATCTTGAAGACCTTAATCCATGGTTCCTACCAATGTCAGCTAACATGTGCACTGTTTTTCCTAGATCGAATCATGATTTCAAGTATTCTATTTTCCATGCAATGATCTCAAGGAGATTCAGCAGCAAATCCATCAATGATATTTAGAAGATCAATATCTTCTTGGAGCTCATCTCATACTTCTTGTATCTCTCTATCAAGACCTTCTTCTCCAAATACAACATCCAATGATCGAGGTTCTGGAAATAGTGTATGGGATGCTGTGCAAATTCTCTTACCATATCTCAAGATGATATCAAAAATCACATAGGCACACAGAAAGGCATTTACTGATTACATTAACAGTTCCAACATTTGAGAAACAACATTCTTGGCAACTCTGTTTCCAATTCATGGTTGATGACAATATTACAAAATAAAAAATAAAAAAAAAATGGATTTATGAGGTTGCAAGTAGGATCCCAAAATGTATGTATTGTTGCTGCAAACCAACAAACTGTAACTGCACTATATGATGTTCCAAAAGCATGTCAATTTCTCTAGGATTTTCATTATTATCTGCAAAATGGACAGGACACTTGATCCCATATATGCATACTGAACATTTTCTTTTGAGCCCGGAAGATTAACATGCCTTCTCTATTGCTGATATTGCCCCTATAGTCCTTCATACACAACTTACAAGTTTTCACGGCAGAGAGAAGGGTGCACTTATCCAACACTTCACAACCATCGGTTTGAGCAAAAGATAGAATGGTGAAGGGTTTTATGGAAGAAAATTTAAAAAAAAAAGGGACACATGTGGGGTTATACGTGGGTATTGGTGGGATTACGAAAAGAAGTGGCAAGGACAAGTGGTAGGATATAATAACAATCTTTAAATGTTGTCTTTACGATAAATTTCCTTCATTTTCAATAAATCAGAAGGATGAGAAAAATGATTACCTCAAGTCACCCTTGGAGTTGATACTTACATATCTAAATTCTGAGTTATTTTTGCAAGAACTTGAGCTTTTAAGACCATCCGGAAAATCTGAGTGTGCATGACCGGATTTGAAGAATGCATTCGGGCTGCTGGGACATTGTTGATATATTGCTTGTATGTAGTCTCGGTACCAAAAAATCATGCTACTTCCTTTGAGATGTTTGTTAGTGAGAAACCTGCTATAAGAACAAAGATCGGGCATGGGGACAGTGACTTCCTTCTTTCCAGCAAGATTCCTTGTCAACTGTTGACATTCCCCGCTTATTCAGAAAACATAAAAGAATTGTTGCACTGTATTTTAAACTGAACCACTAACTATATGCAGTTATTTATTCATTGTCCTACCCTACTTGAGAAAAGAGAAAGCCTTTTTTTTTTCAAGTATAGGAAAATTTCCAATGAATCCATGTGCATAACAGGGTTAGAAATATATCCATACTCAGGCTTAAAAGATAAATTTTAATTCATACCGGAGTATGAAGGACCAGTTGCTTTGATGATGACATAAAACAATAATGAAAAGTAATAGAGTAGTGTGACCTGACAACTAATTGGAACAATCTTTCAATAGGATCAAGATTATTCTCGTTTCCCTTTTTTGTTTAGGTGACACAACATGTCCTCCTTTTCCATTCCATGCAGAGCATTTTCTTCAAGATGATTGGTCTCTGAGGTACATACATGATCTGTTGAGAGGCATGCTAAGAACTCCTCAATATCAAGTTCCAATGGTTTCTCTCCATTTCATTCTATCCGTGATTCTTTAGTCTCCTCAACGAATTGACAATAGGAATCCGAAGGGACTTCTAAATCCTCTTATGGAGAGACAAATAAATTCTTGGCTACTGTCAAGATATGTTCTTCCTGAGAGGTGGATATCCCAGTTGCTACTAGAATGCGAGAAATTTCTTGGAGGAACATTCTTCAAGTGCTTAATCATTCGTGAATTACTCTAGTTGGTTCATGATCCCTGTCTCGCAACACAACTTAGTACTCGGGGGTTCTTACAACACCCCAAAAACGTTTTATCATCAAAAATTTGAATATTAAAACTAAGAAATTAAAACTATTTGCAAAAATAAAACACACCAAACTTTAACTCCTTGCGTTACTGGGACCCTGCTGTCACTAGGTTATCGATTCACACAAGTTAGCCCATCATGAAAACACCATTTTGCATAAAAGAAGAAAAAACACACTTGCATTAAAAGAAGAGAGGACAACCTAACTTTGGAGCAACCCCACCAAAGTGGATGCGTGGGATCTTCCCGCACGTCTTACCATCTTCTCTCCACCCTTAGGTCATCCATAAAACCAATCCAAAACCATTAAAGCATTCTAATCCAAATACTACCTATTACCGTTTACGACTCCCTGACAATGATGCCAAAATGTTGGTGTACAAATATGTTCAATATATATCTTACACTCATTTAAATGTCAATCTGGGATTCATAATCAGTAGATTTGATGCATTATATGTGTCGATAACAGATAGGTTCCTATGTATGATGAGTATAGATCAATCAAGAAAACCATCTAAAACCAATATTATGTTTTCACACTTAAAAAATAACACTCTTCACACAATTCAGACATTAGAAAGAAAAACTTGCAATCATGCACTCAAAATATTTTGCTCAGATAATGCCTTGTCCATTTACAAGCTCATGAAGTGGAAAGATGGACTTTGAATTAGTTATCTGTAGCTGCCACTCTTAACAACAACTAGCAATCAAATCTGGGCGCACTTCAATAATACAACTCCAAACTTAGAAGAGAAAACTCATAACAAAACTTCTCAAGCAAACAATGAATCAAAAGGTTCTTTCCTAGGTGACAAATATGTTCATTAGAGGCTCATGAAATGAAGAGATGAACTTAGATCTTGCCTCCTGTAGAAACTAATTTCAACAGTAAACTCTAATCAATCTTCTGCACACAATATTCAAAAGGATATCACTCATAACTTGATCAATTTTGGAAGAAACTATTTGTCCCCGCACATGAAACACTAGGTGTATTAAGATTCTCCATTTAATATTCCATGTAGGGTGAATGATGGGATCTTCACTATTCCTATACTTGCAAAATGGAAACAAATGGTTAAGCACACAACTTAGCAAATGATTGTTCACACACACTAGAATAATAAATGCTCACTCATAAATTATGAACATCTACATAATTATCACAAACCTATATTTCACATTATCAAACGTATGAATGAAATGCAACAACAATGAATTATACTAACTGGTTTTACAATTAAACTATGAAACTGTTTCACTCACACACAAATAGAATTACATTCACAAAATAATTAGAAATGAGCTTACCTTGGTTGGATCGGTGGGCCCTTGCCATGCCAACAAGGAAGCTCAAAGAAACTTACAGAACAGTAAACTTTACAAAACACATGGAATTTATGAATTTAACTTCATATTGATTCTTCAAAAAGTATGTTTACAGAGATAATATGTTCAGAAATCCAATCTGAAACATAATAATTCCCCTCCTTTTTGTCTTAGCCATCACTCAATTTATATGATTTTTACATTACAATTTTGGATCTAGGCAATCCAATCCAAATCAAAACCATTTTCCATAAATGGAGGTCGAGTACAACCATTAGCTAATCAAGGAAATGCAGTTCCCACAAATATGGGCATGATCTTAGAATTTCTGGAAAATTGGCAAAGATTTAGGATGGATCGTACCCCCTGAGATGGAGGTCAACATGTGTGTGATCAGGAGGTTCTGGCTCATGTGTACAAATGAAAACACCTCTCTGGACAAAACCCATGTCCCCAAATTTTTAGATTCATCGTCATAGGCCCGGAAATCGAGGTGAAAATCTAGTATCAGAATGCTAGTAGCGGAATCCTGTAGGTAGGTGTTTAGTACCAGAATACACACAGTCACACCATGAGTACTGGATTAGCATAGAAAAAATCTTGGTACCGGATTAGTCACCCAAGAAGTACCAAATCAATGCTTCTTAAGATTCAAATGATTAGGATCATACAAAATCAAGCATTAAATCAAATTATCTCAAGAAAAACTAAACAAATCATGCCTTAATCATAATTTACCCCTTATGCACATGAACAATGTCACTAAGTGGATTTATGGAGGAAACAGTCAAGTATACACTCATAGCATAGGTAGAATAGGTTCAGATAGAGGGTAATATAAGGCATTAGAAGTGTCAAAATGGAGACTCAACAAGACCATTTCATCAAACTTCAAGGAAGTTGTATTACAACCTATGGCCACAACTAGACTATCCCACGAGTTCGGTAAAGAACACAGTAAACTAATACATTTATATTCATCTGAAATTTTAATCTCAACATAAACTAATTGACTTACCACAGTATTGAAGGCATTCAAATGCTTTTCCACCGAGTCTCCATCTCTCATCCTCAGGTTATACAACTTCTTTCTCATGAATAGTTTATTTACTAGGGACTTAGACTGATACAACTTCCCCAACTTTTCCCATAAATCCTTGGTTGTAGCTTCCTCTGACACATTCAGTAATACTGAATTGGAGAGACACAGTCGGATTGTGCTCTTTGCCTTCTGATCCAACTTTTTCTAGTCATCTGTTGAAGTTCCTGTAGGTGCAGTACCTGGATCTACCGCGATCCACTGATCTCTGTCCACCAACAAATCTTCCATCTTGAGCTTCCACAGCTAAAAAAATTTCCCATTAAACTTCTTGATCTCCATCTTCAAATTGCTTTCCATTTCGTTTCACCTGAAAAATCAATACCAAATATCTCCCACTATAACAAGGCATATCATAGTCTCGAGCCAAACCCTTGACCACAAAGGCATCCCCCTGAAGCCAACAAAGCTTCGATACCAAATGTAGATTTTAATATTGTACAATATTTACTGCAAAATTTTTTTTAGTAAAAGAACGAAAAATATACAAGGGCAAATACAAACATTACACATAGATTTTTCCCCTAGAAACCCAAACCAGGAAAACCAACATATTCTATATTCATTCATAGTGATACATTGTTTACAATACAATATACATATAGGAGCCAGCAGCATCGAAAACCCTAACCCAATGACTTAGATTTGTCAACAACCCTAATTCCTTAACCGAAAATAGAAAACCATCGGAAAAAAACCATGTGCCGAAAAACCACCTAAATATGTGACACATTTCTCAAGGCATAATTTTTTTTTCGGGGGCAGTTCCCTTGCACCCCCCTCTAACCCCCTTGTGCGCCTAGCGCAACACACAGACACTTCTACTCATGCAAAGAATATAACACATACCCAAAAATAATATGGTGTACAGTTTTCATGAAGTTGTCTCATGAATTCACCTAACAAATCTTGTTATATGCACATTTTATAGAATTATTACTGGTTAGAAAAGGATAGAATCAACGTAGAAGGTCAAAAGCATGGAATATGCATGGAGAACTTAAATTCCCGATGATTAATTTATGGATTTGTGTGTCGATTTAGGTGCTAATGGTACAAAATCCAAGGAGGAGCATATTTAATTGGTAGAAACCATAAATGGATTGTAAAAAGATGTGCAAATATATAAAGATGATAATGAAAAGCTTATGAGAGCTAATGAGCACCAAGATGACCTCAATGTCAAATTGATGCAAAAATTGGACAGAATAGAAAATAAAATGGATAAGGAGAGAGAGTCGAGTAGGTCAAGAAGACGTGGGTCTCATGATGAGAAAAGAAGAGAAGAATGAAGTGTTAATAGGAATCAACCTCGCTTGCCAAAGAATTCATTTAAGAAAGCATGTAGTAGCTCAAGTCCATCTCCTATTAAGAACCAAAAGAGAAGGAATGGGGTGGATGAGCTACAGGGAGAAATGAATAAGATCAAGCCTCCTACTTTTGATAGTGAGCACAAGAAGGATGACGATGTAGATACATGGTTGTTGGGTATGAGGAAGTACTTCCATCTTCATAACTATTATGCCCAGGAAGAAGGGAGAATTTCTATCTATTAGCTAAAAGGAAAGGCATCAATGTGGTGGGATTAATTCGTGCAAGTGAAACACATTGATGAGAAGAAGGTTACTTGGAGGGAGTTCAAGATTTATTTTAAAAATAAATACTTAACCAAGCGTTACTATGACAAGAAAATGAATGAGTTCTTCGAACTCAAGCTTGGGAGTATGAATATATATGAGTATGAAATAAATTATTAGAGTTGTTGAAATATGTCACATTCATCAAGGATGAGAAAGTTAAAATTCAAAGGTACTTGAGTGGGTTACCCTCATTTATCAGTGACAAGATATGGTATGTTGACCCCAATACATTGGAGGAAACTATAAGGCACACTAAGTGTATATATGATGAGCAAAGGGGAAGACCAAATTTCCAAAAGTCTTGCGAAGACAAGATGAAAAGTAAGGTTGAGTAGACGAAAAAAAGGACTAAGCCACCATTTTTTAGAACTATTGTGCAAGGAAAACCAACTCTTAAGGATCCCATAATGTCAGAGACAGTGGGGAAAAATCCATGGCAATAATCTATTCAATGTTGGATTTGTGGTAGGAATCATATGCACAGAGATTGTGTTCAAAGAGGTGATAAAGCGAGGACTTCTGATGCAAGAGCATCTACATCAACATTAAAAGGAGGACATGCTAGAGAGAAACACATCATTCAGCGCGTTCATGGAACTGATTTGTACTACACAAAGGAGAGCACACCTTTTTGAATTTGACATTTAATAAAAAGAAATGTAATAAATGATTGGAGGCCGAGGCCATCCCCAAAAGATCCTTCTGGATTGTAATCTCTTTAATGTATATATGTATTGTACATATCTCGAGCTTGGATCTGATATATTTTGTAAATTCTATTAAATCCAAATTCCTTAGTATATGGATGCATTAAATCCTAATAGGATAACATTAAGTTGTTGGGGGGAATGTTCGATGAATCACCCCTTGTATATATATTTGTATCTTATGCCCAAAGAAGGGTTTTTGTTGCCCATTTTGTGAAAGCTACTGCTCATTGTGTAATAGTAGTTAGCGAGATAAATGAGAGATCTATTGTTGTCGTTGTGTGAGACAGTGAGTATGATACAACTTTGTCGAAGTAGCAGTGGAGAACTAATTGTATGTATGTATATTTTATCACTTGAATGAATAGAAAAGAGAAGATTTGGCCCAAATTTTTGGTGTTGTTGTTACTATGTTTACCTGAATGAATGGTATGTTTCTTGTTCATTTAAATTCTGTGTTTCGACTTGTTTCTTTTGAATGTAATTGATGATTAAATACATGAGTCTGTGAAGTTAGAATAAGTTTCAATTGTTTCTCTTCTGAGAGCTCGTGAAATGAGTGCATATTGTCTGCAAGGAGTGCATTGACAGAGTTAAGTTTAACTCAGAGAATCTTAGGATAGATAATGTTGAATCTTTTATAGTAGTAGTACAAAGGAAGAAGAGAGCCACACAAGGAGTGCGCAGGATGAGTTGTTCTCAAACTTTTTGTGAAAGGGAGAACAATCGAGTGGAAGAGTTCTAAGGTTGCAAGGAGTGTGCCCAAGGCTTTAAAATATTAGAGGAACAAGCTCAGGAGAGATAGCAACCAGAAGTGTTGAGGAGGGATACAT
>JASDQU011443334.1:0-23438 GCA_032191745.1 Picea mariana | reverse complement strand
TGTTCTGAACGTCGACTCGTCAGAATCTCCTGCCATGCTTCCTCGAAAATGGACAGTTCAAAACTCCCGTCGAGAAATTGCGAATTGTGATTCCAACCTGCGAGAATTCTATGTCCTCGGAAACCCCGATTCTCCGATGAGACAAACCCCGATGACTCCCTGGGTCCTTGACACGTGTCCTGCCAAGATCAACGGCTAGGATCCTTTCTCGGGATTTCGAGAACCACAAGGTCCCAATTCTCTACCCTATGAAAACCCAATGATGCCAATATCTCGATGACTCCTCCGGGACTCCTCCTCTACTCGCTGGGACTTAAACTCTGTGCAACTTCCCAAGATCTGATGACTGACCATATTTCATCGATCGCCTCAGTAAGATCCCGATCATCGATCTCTCCTCCTTTCTTAAGGACTTCCTAGCACAAAAATTGTCTGCGCAGCCTTTCGATAGTTTCAAGGGCCTTGTTCCTCCTGAGCTTTTCCAATCTGATTCTTTCAGAGGACCTTGTGCACACTCCTTGCGCTCAACATTCAACAACTTCCCAAGCGTTGAATCCTTTCGACTCTGCGCACTCCTGCAACAACAGTCTTTGATTTCTTTTGCTCAGCTTTGCAACTGAGACTTCCTCTTCAGCCTACGCATTCCTTTCACGGCTTCAACGACCCACTTCCACTTCTGAGAGCTTTGAGAACAAGAGTTTAACTCCTAGAGCCTTCTGTCAATGCACTCCTTGCAGGAATCCTTGCTCAAAAGGAGAAACAATCGTAACTCACTTCACCTCCTCTCAGACTTCTATCTTAACACATGAAATCATATGCACAGCATAACAACAATGCCTAACAGGAAGAAATGTTCATAAACAGAGCATTCACCACACATACACAGAGCGTAACAAAATAGCCATGAATCTGAATCAACTTCTTCTATTAATTCAAGATCTATACATGGGTGTTCTTCTACAACTCTCTGCTATTCTCCTATGCTCTAGATTCTTCTAACTCCTGTTTCTAATGTTACAATGATACAAATGAGGGTGTCTATATCCATTTTTTCCCTCCTACACTCTAAAAATTGTCTAATCTAAGAATTCAATTCTATCTACCTGCAGCTACTACTATAAATGCCTCTGTCTATCTCAGATGAGAGTGTATGGCTCGAGGTATGATTACATTCTTACCAAGGCACCTAAATTAAATGGCCTCATTTATATTCAGCGCATCAACTTCAAGGGAAATTTTAAAAATTCAAAACTTGCATTGGACGTCTTCGAGTTGTCTTCTGTTTCCATGTTGGTTTTTCTTGTCGTGAGGGATGCTCTTGCTTCATACTCCCTCGCTTGAAAATTTGCATGGGCTCCTGTCCATGATCTCCTGCATGGTATGTCCATGCTTTTGAATCTCTTCTTCAGTCTCCCAACTGACATCTTCCACTGGATGACCCTTCCACTTAACCAAATATTCAAAATATTCTTTCCTCCTAGTTTTCTTACCCACTCATTTGTTCAATATCTGCTCCATCTATGGCTTCTCTGCAACCGGCATCTGCTTCTACCACTGGACCTCTAGTTGATCATCACCTTCTGCTCCTGGTTCATCATTTTTATATGGATATAGATCCGAAACATTAAATATCAGAGATATTTCGATCCCATCTGGTAACTCAATTTCATAAGCATTTTGTCCCATCTTCCTCAAGACCTTGCATGGCTCAATTTTCTTCATCTTCAGCTTGTTATATGTTCCTCTCAAGAACCTTTCTTTCCTCAAATGTGCCAGAACCAGATCACCAACTTCAAATTGAAGTTGTCTCCGATTTTGATCTGCTCTGTGCTTATATTCCTGGTTTGATTCCAGCAATCGCTCCTTCACCCTACTGTGAAGTTCCTTCATCGCTTCAGTGAATTCTCCTGAACTAGCACTGCTAGTATCAGTCTGTTCTGAATCCCTCAGTTCAGAAACTCCTTTCGGCTGCATTCCATATACGATTTGAAATGGACTTTTTCCTGTGCTCCGATTTACTGAGTCATTGTAAGCAAACTCTGCTTGTGGTAATATGCTATCCTAGCTACTATGGTGCTCTATCACCAAGCTCCTCAACAAATCTCCCAGACTTCTGTTGACTACTTCTGTTTGTCCATCCGTCTGAGGATGATAAGTAGAACTAAACATCAAATTAGTTCCTAGTTTCTTCCACAATGTTCTCCAGAAATGCCCTATGAATTTTGTGTCCCTGTCCGAGACTATGCTTTTAGGAAATCCATGGAGTCGAACATTCTCTTTGAAAAACAAATTTGCGATGTGAGTCGCATCACTGGTTTTCTTGCATGGAATGAAGTGTGCCATTTTATAAAACCTGTCAACTACCACAAAGATTGAATCAGCACCTCTTTGTGTCCTCGACAATCCCAATACAAAATCCATGCTAATTTCATACCACGGCTTCTCAGGTATGAGCAAGGGTTGATAAAAATCCGCATTATGTTTCTTTCCTTTCGAATGCTGGCAAATTCTACATCTGTCAACAAAATTCTTGACTTCTGACCACATCCCTGGCCAAAAGTATGACTCTTTCAGCTTTAGAAAGGTCTTATCCTAGCCAAAATGTCCAGCCAGTCCTCCACTATGCTTCTCTTTCAACAAGTTCTCCCTCATGGAGCAATTTGGAATACAAAGTTGATTGCCTTTGAACAACAATCCGTCCTGGATCACGTACTATATCCACTGGATTCTGTCTCTGAGAACTGGATTCTCAGCTGCTTCATAAGCTTCCTTAAAGTATGAATCATCTGCATACATGTCCTTAAGATCATCAAAGCCTAACGTCCTGACTTTGAACTCCTGCAACAACAAACATTTCCTACTCAAAGCATCAACAACTTTGTTAGCAATACCATAAATATGTTTTATCACAAAAGTGAAATTTTTCATGTATTCAACCCACTTAACATGCCTCTGATTCAACTTTTCCTGTTGAGTCACAAATTGTAATGCATGGTTATCACTATATAAAACAAATTCTTTTGGAATCAAATAGTGCCTCCATTTTTTCAGTGCCTGTATGATGGCATGGAATTTTCTATCATATGTGGAGTATTTCTCTTTTTCCTCATTCATCTTCTCACTGAAATATGCAATTGGCCTATCTTCCTGGCTCAAGACCGCTCCAATTGCAAACCCGCTTGCATCACATTTCACCTAAAATGTTTTTTGAAAATCTGGCAACACCAGAATTGGTTGCTCTGTAATCTTTCATTTCAACAAATTGAAACTCTTCTCATCCTTTTCCATCCAGTGAAAAGATTTATGTATTTTCTTCACTGTATCCATCATTGCTGCACTAATTCCACTGAAATTTCTAATGAATTTCTGGTAGAAACTAGCCAAACCATGAAAACTCCTCACCTCAAAAATATTTCTCGGTGGTGGCCAATTCTTAATTACCTCCACCTTATCTGCATCCATCCTCAGTTCATTTGCAGAAATAACAAACCCCAAACAAATGAGTTCTATCTTCATGAATGAGTTCTTCATATTTATCAAGAACTTCTCTTGCTGTAATCTCTTCATCACAATAGACAAATGCTTCAAGTGTTCAACCTTTGTCTTGCTGAAAACCAATATGTCATCTAAATACACGATGACAAATTTTCCAATGAACTCCTNTGTTGTTTTCCATTCGTCACCTTTTCTCATACGAATCTGATGATATCCACTCTTCAAATCTATCTTTGAAAAAAAAAAAATCTTCACTTAAGCAATCCATCATTAGATCATCCATCCTTGGCAATGGGAATCTATATCTGATAGTTATCTTGTTTATCTCCCTTGAATCAGTCCACATCCTCCAACCTCCGTCTTTCTTCGGAATGAGTACTGTTGGAACAACAGACGGACTCAAGATTTCCCTAACCAAGCCTTTGTCCAACAACTCCTAGACCTGTCTTTTAACCTCTTCCTTCTCCTGCGACGTCAATCTATACGCGGCTTTGTTTGGTAAACTAGCTTTTGGTATGAGTTCTATATGGTGACTCACGCTCCTCATCGGTGGCAACGAACAAGGTAGTTCGTCCACTACAGTATCAGCGAACTCTTCCAGCAGTTCCTGAACTTCTCCTGGAAAATCGTCCACTCTTGTGCTAGTCAAAAAAATTCTCAGTTTTCTAACCACAAAGAATTGTGGATCCTCCTTCTTTTTAACTTCTGTAAGAAGTTCCTTCCCACTCATGAGAAGTACTGTGTTGTTTACCTATGGCTTCACCTCTTTATCTTCACTTGGACACAACATATGATTTCTCCCATTCCTTTCCAGGGTATATGTATTCTTCCTCCCATCATGAATTACACTTCTATCATATTGCCATGGTCTATCGAGCAATAAATGACAGGCATCTATAGGAATAACATCATATAAAATTTTATCATTATATCCTCCTATCTTAATGTCAACTAAGAATTGTTTAGTGACATTTACCTGATGTCCCTTCTGTAGCCATGAAAATTTGTATGGATTCGGGTGATCAGTTGTCTTCAGCTCCAGCTTTTCTACCATCTCCATTGAAACAATATTATCGGTACTCCCACTGTCCACAATGACCTTGCATGCCCAACCCTTGGTCTTGCAAGTAGTCCTAAAAAGACTGTTCCTCTTTGCTGGATTCTCCATCTCCTTCTCTGGCGTCTAAAGGAATTTTCACATCACTAGTGATCTTCCGTCTTCAGCATACTCTGCCTCAACATATCGCCTCTGTGCCTCGGTGATGTGAGCTTCTCCTCCATCCTTCTTCCTATCTGGACAGTCAACTGACTTGTTCCCATTCTTTCCACATTTGAAGCATGTGATTACTCCACCTCTTCCTCTTTCTCTGCCTCTGGTACAAGGAAACCTAGTATTATCAGCATATCCTCCCCTTTGCTCAGTATGTTGTTCTCTTTTCTCAGCATATCTCCCTCGCTGTGAGGATCCAACTCTTTCTATCTGAGTCTAAGGTTTCTTCCAGTCATCCTTGGGCTTTTGGTATTTATCTTGGGCAACTGATTTCCCTTTGGGATGACTTCTACCTCGGCCCCTCTGACTTTTTTTACGGCTCAACTTCTCCTCATCTTTCAGATCCAATTGGTAAGCATCCTTCGCTGTTCGGGTGGTCACAAAATTTAGTTCATCCTAAATTTCATACCTCGGTCCATTCATATACCTGACCACCTTTTCGTCATTGCTTTCATGATGACCTGCTATGATATTCAACCTATAAAATTCCTTGGTATATTGTTTCACTGTCATCAACTTCTGTCTCAGGTTCTGCATCCTCCTGAACAAAGAAATTTGATAGTCCCTGGGAATGACTTTCGCCTTCATCTTTGAAATCATCCTGTCATAGCTCTTAATCTTTTTATTTCCTTGGCAATGCCTGTCATCTTGCAGTTCATCCCACCACAAGGATGCATGTCCTTTTAATCTTGTGATGACTTGTCTGACCTTCTTATCATCTTCGATATCCTCATAATTGAAATAAGTATCAAGAGCTCTAATCCAATCTAGAAGCTCTTCTACATCCAGACTNCTTCACGTCCAGCATCACCTTTGTCCTCAGATTCACTGATATCTCTTGCATCATCATTTCTCCTTTGTCTTATCTCCATGTCCTCCATTCTGGCATGAAGATTTCACATTCCTCTCTCCATGTATGGATTCTGTACTTGCCTACCTCCTTCTCTGGAAATTTCTCTTTCCCTGGACAATTCCTTTCCCCCTCTAGATCGGGTGATTGTCTACCTCTTCTCCTTGGTGGCATGGTGAATTCTCCTTGTCCTCTGCTATAGAAATCAAAGAGGCTTTTCTATGATCTAATACCACTTGATGCCAACGCGCCACCCAGGGCATGTTCGCTCCCACACGACCTTCTTTTTCTTCGGCCTGAAGAGCTAAAATGTTCTTTAAATCCCTTATCGAGACTTTTCTACACCCACAGGACTCTTTATGATATCCCTTTACCCTATTGGGAAATTGGACCTCGCGTTATCGTGAGTCCTGAACTCACGAGATCGAGTCTCACAAATTCATGAACCTCGATGAAATATTCACCCATGTGTTCCTTGCTTCTGTTGGGATATCCCCGTCGGGAAATCAACCCTTACAAGGTCGTAGACAACTTGCCTCGCAAATCCCTGATTCCTGATCCCCAATGCCACCTCTCCACTTCTTAGCTTCCTCTGGCTAGCTCCCTGCTCATGCGACCTGCTAGTCCACGAGACCATGCCTCTTTCTCTTATCAAAGTTTTAGAATTCATGGAATTGGAATGCGTAAAACTTATGTTCTCAGGATCCCCGATTCTCCGATTCCCAATCCCACCTGGCATTGACTCACTGCAAGGCTTGACCTTCCAACACCTGTCCTATGCTCTGGTGCCTATGGCCCACACCCCAGTGGTGATCAGGAAATCGCGTATTGGAGTTTCGTGATTTCGAATGCGCTGGTTCACAGAACCTCCAAATTTTCGAACCCCGATGTGCGATGACATCTGTCCCCCACTGAGATACTATGACTGTGGGATCGTCACATTTCAGGATTTCGTGACTTCTCCTCCCATGATTTCCTCATCACCGAGAATCCTGAAATGCCGAACCCAGATGCACGTGTGAACTCTTTCCTCCACGTCACCGCTTCCTCTCGCTCTATCGGGTATCGTGAAATCATGATTTCTAGTGCAATAGTTCCGTTATATGCGGAAACCCTGAGATGCCGAACCCCGACTCCTTTGGATCCTCGAACACGTGTCCCTCAGATTGAATGGCTCTGACCATATCGAGAAATCGTGGATCGCGATCCCATTATGCGAGAGTTTCAGGACTCCGGAAACCCCAATATCCCGAACTCTGACTCTCCAGGATCTCTCACCATGTGTCCCTGCTGAGATCAATGGCTCTGATCCTATCAGGAAATCACAGATCACGATTCCTACATGCAAGAGTTTCTTGTCCCTAGAAACTCCGATGTTCCGAATGCCGACTCGTCAGGATCTCCTGCCACGCGTCCTCCCCAATGGACGGTTCAAAACTCCCATTGGGAAATCGCGAATCGCGATTCCAACCTGCGAGAATTCTATGTCCTCAGAAACCCCGATTCTCCAATGAGCCAAACCCCGATGACTCCCTAGCTCCTTGACACGTGTCTTGCCAAGATCAACGGCTAGGATCCTTTCTCGAGATTTCGAGAACCACAAGGTCCCAATTCTCTACCCTATGAAAACTCGATGACGCCAATATCCCGATGACTCCTTCGGGACTCCTCCACTCACTGGGACTTAAACTCTGTGCAACTTCCTGAGATCTGATGGCTGATGGGATTTGGTCGATCTCCTCGGTAAGATCCTGACCGTCGATCTCTCCTCCTTTCTTGAGGACTTCCTAGCATGGAAATCGTCTGCGCGGTATTCCGATAGTTTCAAAGGCCTTGTTCCTCCTGAGCTTTTCCACTCCGATTCTTTCAGAGGACCTTGCGTGCACTCCTTGCACTCAACATTCAACAACTTCCCAAGTGTTGAATCCTTCCGACTCTGCGCACTCCTGCAGCAATAGTCTTTGATTTCCTTTGCTCACCTTTACAACTAAGACTTCCTCTTCAACCTGTACACTCCTTGCACGGCTTCAAAGATCCACTTCCACTTTTGAGAGCTTTGAGAACAAGAGTTTAACTCCCTGAGCCTTCTGTCAACACACTCCTTGCGGACGACTTCAACTGCACTCCTTGCAGGAATCCTTGCTCAAAAGGAGAAACAATCGTAACTCACTTCACCTCCTCTCAGACTTCTATCTTAACACGTGAAATCATATGCACAACATAACAACAATGCCTAACAGGAAGAAATGTTCATAAACAGAGCATTCAACACACATACACAGAGAATAACACAACAACCATGAATCTGAATCAACTTCTTCTATTAATTCAATATCTATACATGGGTTTTCTTCTACAACTCTCTGTTATTCTCCTATGCTGTAGATTCTTCTAACTCCTGTTGCTAATGTTACAATGATACAAATGAGGGTGTCTATATCCATTTTTTCCCTCCTGCACTCTAAAAACTGTCTAATCTAAGAATTCAATTCTATCTACCTGCAACTACTACTATAAATTTCTCTGTCTATCTTAGACGAGAGGGTATGGCTCGAGCTTTGATTACATTCTTACCAAGGCACCTAAATTAAATGGTCTCATTTATATTCAACGCGTCAACCTCAAGGGAAAATTTAAAAATTCAAAACTTGTGTTGGATGTCTTCGAGCTGTCTTCTGCTTCCACATTGGTTTTTCTTGTCGTGAGGGATGCACCTGCATCAATACCATACCATACCATACCGTGGAAATGAAAGGCATACCATACCATAACATACCATACCATACCATGCCATGCCATGTGAGGTTTAAGTTGAAATTTGTTTAAGTAACTTGTTTTAAAGGCTAGGATACCATACCATACCATGCCAAGGATACCATACCATACCATGCAAGGAAAGGTAAGACATAAAATACCATACCATGGTAGGGAAAGGAAATAAATACCATACCAAACCATGGAAATGAATGGAATACCATACCATGGCAAGGCAATGGAAGGAATACCATGGAAAGGAAAGGAAAGGAAACGCATACCATGGCAAGGAAAGGAGTGCCATACCATAGCATGCATGGCTTGGCAAGGAAAAATAATGG
The DNA here is from genome assembly GCA_032191745.1 of Picea mariana. Taxonomy (NCBI): domain Eukaryota; kingdom Viridiplantae; phylum Streptophyta; class Pinopsida; order Pinales; family Pinaceae; genus Picea; species Picea mariana. Next base: position 14,728 of record JASDQU011443334.1, on the reverse strand, counting down.
AAATGCAAGGGAAGGCATGAAAATGACATGGCAAGGCATCGATTGGAAATGGAACAACAAATGAATGGCATGGAAAGGCATGGAAATGGAATGGAAATGACATCTTGATGGAAAGGCATGGAAATGGCAGGGGATGATGTGGCTTTAAAATGGCATGGCATGGAATGGAAAGGTATGAAAATGGCATGCAAAGGCATGGAAATGACATAAAAAGGAAAGGTAAGGAAAGGTAATTGAAGGCATGGCATGTCATTTCAAGGAAAGCCAAGCCAAGGAAACATAAGGACAAATATAACAACCCTTAAAACAAGTAATCATTATTTGAAAGGGGGCTGGAAATGCAAGATTAAAATAGAGTTTAGATAACAAATTCTTGTTAAAATGCAAGATGACACATGATAACCATACAATATTCAAGACATCAATCCCTAGAGGGATGAAAATTATGACAAAAATGTAATAAAATGTGTCAAGGGGTATTCCAAGGGTTTATTTGCGAAGCATGACAATGGAATGGAAATGTTTAGTTTTTTGTTATTCTTGTTTCACTCCAATCCACATTTTGATTTGACTTTTTCCTTGAATAATTTCATGGAATGTTATATGACAATGGAATGTTATATGATAGAAGACATGATAATATGCATGACAATGGCATGGCATGACATGAGAATGTAAATGGAAATGGCATGCCATGGCATGGTTTTTCAAGGCATGGAAATGACATGGAATGCTAATGAAATGGGATGGCAAGGAATGGCTTGGAAATGGCACAACAATGGCATAGCATGGCAATTCATGAAAATGTCATGGAAATGGCAAGGCATGGCATGACATGTCTTGGAAAGGCATGGAAATGGAATGACATGGAAAGACATGGAAATGGCATGGAAATAGAAATTTCATGGCAATGGCATGCCATGGAATTACTTCGCAAGTCATGACAATGGCATGGCATCGATGGGTTTCTGGGATTGGGTTTGGGAGGGTCATTTGTCTCCTTGTGTGCTCTAAACTAGAAATTGGGTAGGAGTGTGCAATAAACTCTCATATATGGTGAAGGGAAAATAATAATGGTTTCAAGTCTCCCTTGAGGAATTTTGGTAGCATAGCACTACTTTCTATCGTGTATCAAGAAATGTAACCCAAAAACCTTTATTTGTAGGTGGAAAATGATACCCATTTTAAAATCTAGTTTCGATGTGAAATCTCTCATTATATTGATCAAAATCAATAAGTATAATGGACATCATGGACGATTGAATAAATGTTATTAATAAATGATGGGTGTAACAATATTTACATATACCCACTACASAAGCTAAAAAAKAATGATTGCATTAATGAGTCATTGACTAGTTTTTTTGGCATTTMTKAAGRRTTACACATAAATGAAAAKATTTTATATAYRTCATGCRTAGAAAAAGAGAAATAATGTGTGTKCCCTAGAAATTGTTCAAATTATGGATTTAATCARCTAAKAAACTAACAACTAGGATTCTCAAAGGAATATCAAGGGAAGACTAGGGTGAAGGTTTTTTCCTAAGGAGACTAGGAATAATAGGACWTATACCTACAGGAGGAAAGAAATGATTTTATCATGTAGCTTTGGTAAGAGAATAAGTTAGGGTTTTATGCCATTTTATAACCCAAGTGCTACCTAATGTGCTTGTTATCGAGAAGATAGAGGGAGTTGATCATGCACAAGTGTGGGATATAAATGTACGTTCCAAAAAGGACTTGCCATTGTGTATTCTACATTGTTGATGATATCTAATGGAGTAATCCATTGGCTAATGTTATTTTATGGTTTCCATCGCTAGGGTTTGAAGAGCCCGACTTCTAACAACCCCTGATAAGATATTGGCAGGTGCATGTATTTCATATTCTAAATATATACAAAGTGTTTGGGTTGTCCAAATGTTGTGTACTTGCATAATTGAATTTTAGCTTATGTCATTTTCATAATTGAGTAATTATAGTACTAGTTATGGAGGTTAATTTGACATAACATCGAGATGATATTGTTAAGTGATTTGAAGTTATGTAGAAGATAAAGGAGAAAATTTATTTTTATAAAAATTTATTGTAATATTCCATTTTTAGGGTCACAATATTTTCAAGTGACCACTATTTCAGTGAGGATTTTCATTGGATTTAGATGGAGATAATTCAAGAGGTAGTCCATGTATTGTTGTTTTTGAGTTAGAATACGGATATCCACAACATTCATGTAAATAATTCAGAAGGAATGATCTATCGATGATGTAGAGATACATGGTTGATTAGAAAAAAATGTTACATATGAAGCATTAATTGGTTACGGATTTAGAACATAGAAATATTTTCCACCATAATATATTTTTTAATGTGTAACGTAAGTATTTATAATCACTTTAGAAAAAATCAATGGATTAATACACATGAAATTCATACAATTTGAAATTCAAACATTCATCAATATAAAATGCATAAACAATGAAATTCATAAAAAACATGCCATGAAATATATATATATATATATATATATATATATATATATTCAACGTCATCTAAATTTTAGAAAATGAAAATTCATGGCCAATATCCAAAGCAACAACAAGTGCCCTAACATAAAAAACATCCATATCGTGTCCTAGATACAAAATGGTTGTAGTTAGTCAATAATTGACCACTGCCACCCTTGCCACCCTCAGGAGCATACTGGAAATAAATATTTCTTCTCTTTCTCAAGGAAGCACCTCAATAGGTTCTATGCCTGAGTGTGCTTCAACTCTCTGTATACTGCACAAAGAATAAACATTGTTATGAGTTTTTTTCCTCGATAAATTAATAAACATGCAAAATTATACGTTGTAATTTAACCTAAGACAACTCATCGCATATCCTATTGTCATTATTGAGGGTGTTACCCTCCTCCGCGACCCTAGTGTTTCTACGATGCCACCCTACAATAATTATAAGGATCAAGTAAAGAAAATTAAACAAGTGTGTATAAAAGAAAATTCATGAAACATAAAAAAATCTCATCAATGCATTATCTCACCATAAATATGTCAGGCCTCAATAGAGATTCACTGGTAGATGAAGCACTAGGTTGTACAACCTACTCTGATACAACCTCTACTACGACGGTATTGGTCGATGGGGTCAATGGAAATGTTGGCGGTGGGATGCAATGGTCACCCACATGATATACCAGTGATTGCAAATCCCTAGGACTAGGAAAAGGTAACCCAAAAGAAACACACAGGTGCCTATGGAGTGCAAAAGTACTATAACTAGAAAATATCTCTACAACCTACATAGATATTAATAAAATTGAACTATTTGTACCAACAAGTAAAATTAAAAAAGATAAACACAAACAATTTCAAAATTATACAACATTTAACTTTACACATGATACCTATGACGCAAGTGACTTGTCCATCCTATATGGACAGTCCCCAACATCACCTACTCCCAAATCCTATTGAAACACGAGAACATTAAAAATTTGTGTATGCCATAAAATAAATAAATGACCAAGGTGAATTTATCATATGTGACACATACATGACTACGAGGTGAACCCAATGAACAAGCAACCTCTACTACTGCATCAGTGTTGGGGCTGGGAACTAATGCATCCATCGACATAGAGGGTCTAATGCTAGGATGTAACAACTGCAAAACAACATACAATGAAATATCAATATAAATACAAATAATACAAAGTAAATATATATCGATGAATAACATAAAGAGGATTATGATACTAACCTCCTCCACGAAGCTATGTTGTCTGCTGGGCTCTATAGGCCCATAGCATGTCTTCTCACATCTCAAACATCTATGAGGTTCACATGGATGACTGTTATGTCCATCTGGCCTCTTCTCACTATAATGTTTCCTGCATGTTTAACCTCTACCACCTCTATCAACGTCAATGACATGCACCTCCTACCTAGATAGTGCAACAAAACTACTGTGTTGCACTAGGCAACAATTCAATGATGAAATGGCTAGATTTGCATGGTGCAAGCTCTCTTCAATAGGAGGGTGTTGGGTAGGTAGGTGACGCCTTTTCTTAGGGGACGAGGACCTAACACAGGATCATGTATGGAAAGCTCTCAGTCATGTGCGAACCCTATACACACCCCTTGGAATTCTGCAATGTCAAAGTAGTTGACATGCTTACCCATAATAAACTTAGCCCATAATTTTGTCATAAAATATAAGCAGATCTACATGTTATTATAGGGAGGTTATTAAAAACCATATACCACCTATCCATCCAATTTTGACAAATCTAGGGATGGATGCACCAACCAATGAAGCTTCATTTCTTACTAAATGGTAGATTTTTTACACTTCTAGGATCCTTAAAAATAGACAATATTTATGGTTTTGAAATTCCCATCTCTTTCACCTAGTTTCTGTCCAAACCAGTGTTTTAGTACTCATACATTATTTCCCTATAACCAAAAATAGAGGTCAATTTCCCTTGAGCACTTGCAATGGAATTCACAATGATGTCCAAAGAAGTGGCCAACGAGACTATGTTAGGCTCTCTAGTGTCCCTTAATTATTCCTCAAGGGTTCTTAATATAGCCAACCCCTCTTCAATTTGATTGTTTACATTGGGCGGTTATTGTGGGTTTGGGTTTTGATCTTCTTGGTTTTCTTATGAGTGGTTTACATTGTATTAGTGTTATCAGATAAATTGGTAGGTGTAGACACTAACAAATCTCCCTAAATCCACCAGGATCTAGAACAAAATAGGACAGGACATGACTCTTTCCCTAAGTTGCAATCATTGAATCTACTAATAAAGAGGAATGAGTGACATACCTTTATATCGCTTCCTTAGGTCTCTGTTGTTCCCGCTTCGCTCTGGTGCTCTTGTAAAATAAGGTCCAAGACAACACAAACCAACCAAAGTGAAGATACCAAAGTATATTCAATGTTAACCTATGCATATGATCAAGGAGTTATGCAATAAAATAAGAGTGATTTTATGAGAAAGGGACATGTCGTTGTATTATATTAAATAAAAGTAGAAGATACAACCAGATCACCTTGATGTCGCAAGCTTTCTTTCAGTGAACCTTGGTTCCAACACAAACACTTGCTCTGCACTTGCATGCAGAAGATCCAATACAACTTGATAGAACAAATAGAGTCTCCAAGCTTCTATCCAAGCAGATTTCTTCACACAATTATTTCACCAATTATTCATTCAATCTTTCTTAACCTTTTCCATGAGTATGAAGAGACAATTAACGAAGTGCAGAAAGGGTGACTTGAAGCAGTTTGGGTACAGATCACTTTTGGTGTCATTCTTCCTCGAAAGGGTCCCACTGCTGCGACTACAGGTTGATTGGGGTTTACTGGCCCCAAAGGATCCGAGGATGCTGAGGTGGTGCAACCTCATGGCTCGACACATAGCAGGACCCATAATCAAGTATAATGATTCATTTTTTGACTAGTTGAGGCCCCAAATGTTGATGATTGATGACTATGCATAAGATGGTTTGGATTTTCGAGGGGATCCAGATTTGGCCCTACCTAAGGATGCTCAGTGGGGTGACTTAGGTAATAAGTACACATTTTGTTCTTTTTAAATGTTTTTGTAAATTCTATCATATGAAATGTTTTTATGTTTATCCAAGAACTAATCAAAAAATCTATTTTTGATGACACAGATGTGGGGCCATATTGACCTCCAGGAACGTCTCCTATTCGAAGGCAAGGAGAAGCGGCTCTAGTGGTGAGATGGGATGCCGAAGACTACGAGGAAGTGGAGCAGAACTTGGAGGGGTTGACCGCGGACATCCCAGATATTACTATTGGGGAGATTGCAAGACGTTACCAGAGCCATACTGTGGGCATGTCCGAGTCTCTCAGTCGACTACTTTGTAGGGTAGCCCGAGCAGTTGTGTGTTATCATGAGCATCCTCCATGGCACTATTTTGTAGAAGTGATGGGCTTCGTATTTTGAGATTTCGATCCTTGGACATAAACTTTTTGTAAAATCTTTTGATCATTATATACATATATATGGATTCTACCGGCTTATTTTGTGTTGTGTTATACATGTGATGTGTGATTGGTTTATAAATGTCCCAAATGTTTGTCTAACACATAGTTAGCTAATGCATCAGTCAATGCATTTAGACATTTAGGAATGTGCTAATACTCAATATAATCAAAATAACGTTCCAAGAGGTGAATTCGTAAATATACCTGTAATAAAGTAGGACTTCGGATAGCATAAACATTACTTAACTGTAGTACTACTAGCTGTGAATTGAGTCATATAACCAGGTGGAAGATACCAAGTGAAATAGCGTCAATCAACAATTTGATGACGATGCTATATTCTACAATATTATTGGTCGCATGATTGAGGCACACACCTCATAGACTGATAATTTCGTTTGTAGGGGCATAAATTACCCATACAACAGAAGAAAGGTTCAGAGTACTATGGCTAGCGTCATCAGCGAAGCCAATGTGGGGTGATGAAGACTCTGACATCTGGAAACCAAGCACAACGCAATATAAGCGGTCGGGAGCGGAGATGAAATAACGAAAAAGCACACAAAAAGTATGATACAATAAAATACAAGCACTCATGCACAGGTGATATTAAGCATATTACTTCTTTAAGTAAAACCCATTTCTGGGTTCACTCAAAGGGATACTGTTGTAGTCCACTAACTCGTAGGATCCTTTCTCCAAAACTCGTTTGATGATATAAGACCCTCGCCGCATAGCTTCAAATTTTCCAGCTCCTAGCATATCCCGATCTTGTTCGTAAAGGAGAACCAGATCACCTTCACAGAAAACGCATGGCTTGACATGTTTGTCATATTGGGCTTTGAAGCGTTTCTTCTGGGCTTCTATAACTAGGGTGGCATCATGACGGGTTTCGTCTAATTCACTTAACATATAATTCCTTGTAAAAGCCTAAGTGAAATATTCCACCTGTATCATTACCCTTCCCAAACATACATGCCTTAGATTAAGATAATGGACATATCCACCCTTGAAAAACTAGGGAAATGCATGACCCTAAAATGACTTAACAATATTAAACCACATTAATTGAAATCTATAATATTCATGTATATCAATACGCCATTTAATTTATCCAAGTACCTTGTAATCAATAACTCGTTAATTCCCTTTTAGTATCAACCATGATACTTGTCCAACATTATTATCGTTGTCTAGAGAATATATGATATCGTAGAGTAGAGTTAAATATGATAACGTTGTGTAACTATATAATCCAAAAGATCCATAAGTATCGTTGTGTAAATAATCAACAAAAGGATAAAAAGTTGTCATATAAACAAGTTGTCATATAAACAAATAATGAACACATTGTCATATAAAATAATAATAAACACAATTATAAAAACGATGTCACGAAAAAAATCATAAATACGCTGTCATTTAGAGCAACAATGCTACAAATGCACTCACATCGAGGGTAAACACGATGTGTATAGATTCGTTGTATTTTTACAAGGAAAATCCAATCACTCTCTATATAAATTGGATCAATGGTTTTGTAAACAAAACGTAATGTTGTCTAATAATAAATTCGCTCTCAAAAATATTTCATCAAAGCCAAAGTTGGTGACCAGTATTTTTGTTCGGTAAGGGCGGGATCTCGCTGAGATTATTGGTGCCTCGACGTCCTCACGTTGGGCACGAATGACGAGCTGGAGTCGTTTCATTCGGTGCTAGTCTCAGAGATAGTCGAATGTTGATTGTGTTGGGTTGGAAGTCTAAACATACGTCATAACGGACCTTCAACAGCTCGAACGTGGCCCTTACTATCTGGCCAGATTAGATCCCTGTCATTTTCTTTCAAATTCTAAATTATGTGAGGAGTCTGGTCGGATTGGATCCCTGTCATTTTCTTCCTAAAATTTCTGAGCATTTGTGAGGTGTGATATCCCTGTCTTATTAAATATATAGATCTCTATCCAAAACACATATTGTATATGCTAACAACCATATTGCTATCTTCTAACATAACAATGTATCACTATCAAGAGGTAAATATCCGACAAAAATAAATGGTGTCCAATAATTATAATAGCACTTACAATAAAAAAACGTTGTCATTATCAACACAACCTACAACAAAATCGTTGTCAACACAACTTACTAAGCATACAACCAACATCGTTGTCACCCTCTGTATGTATTAAATTCACACTCACCATTATGTGCAGTCCACTGTCACTAAATATTAATTTTGTAGACACAAATAAATTAACGCAGTCTAAGGTATAATTTTATACATTAAATACATGATGTTGCTACACAATACATCTAAAATCGTTGTCAAATAGATTTCCTATCAACAATATTTAATCGTTGTCCAGAATGTTGTTGTTAATACATTTGTTGTCATAATAGATATATTTCTAAGTTGAATATGATATTGTTGAGCGAAACATGATATCGTTGTGTTATTAAATGCATAAATCACTACCAGAATTAAACATCACCATACTTGAACAATATTAATCTCTTCAATATTGATCGCTGGGTAATATAAAACATGAAATAAACATTGTTGTCTATATAAATTTATTGTCTTAAATTATAAAATTGCTTTCTATAATCACATATTCGTTGAAAATAATTCACCTATAATTAAATCCCTCAGATTAAATCGCTGTCAACAATCAAAACGCAGTCATTCCATAATACCAATGCTGAGATTTACCAATCAAGAAAACACAGAGATAATATGCCAAGAAGTCGCAGAGGTGAAACGTAGAGATAAGCAAACAAAATTGCAAAGACTCTTCGATCAGAGATAAATCAACATAAACGTAGCGATACTCAGCACAAGAAGACACAAGGCTAATCACTCGGCAATGGATCAATCAAATGCACATATACTCATTCATAATAAGGTGCAAAGAAAAATCATTTGTCCATGAATCAATCAACGCAGAGATAAGTAAGAGACAGACAACTAGACAAAATTTATCCTTTACTCATCATCCATGCACAAAAAAGTAGGGCATTTAAATCTATAAGTCTTTAAACATTGACGTGATGACCATCGATTCATCTCCTCGTTGAATGCTCAGGCACAGAATGATGAGTAAAGGGATAAGGGACAGAATATAAAACCACAATATCTTCATAATAATCAATAAACCCACATAAAGAAATAACATGCGTAACTTAAATTTCATTGCAAGTAACAACTTAAACCGGTGTAACTTAGCCAAACACAAATGCTCTGTAGTTTTTGTCCCACTCACGCTCTGTCCAGCTCCCTCTTGTCAATGGATGTGAACTCACCGATACCTCCCAACCAATGCTATGGGTACTCTTTTTCCCCTTGAGCCCCCCGAGCTATAAAGGGGCCACGCACACAATACCAGAGAATTGCTAGCACCCAGCTCGCCTCGAAAGATCGAGCTACCTCTTGTTACTCGAGCTGAGTATCCCAACTCCCACAAGAGAAGCTCAGTCAAGAAAAAAATTCAGTAGCGTAACATTACGGTAAAAGATCAGATCCATACTCCTGCTCCTCCATCCTTTTTATAGAGTTTTTAAGTAATTAGTTTCCCAAATTCTCATTAAATTTCTTTTTTCATTAATTTTAATTAGGAAAAATCTCCCCATACACATGTCACCTGATCTCCTAGTTGCACAAGAAAAATAATTTTATTAATTAATTAATCATTCCTATTTCTCTGACCCGCCTAAAATCAGTGCGAAAAATGCTCCTAGGTGTCCCAATATTTCCTTACACTTCTTAAATGACTTACACCTTGCTTAATTCCTAGTTGAGTTATGTTGGCGTTGGAAGTCACTCCTGGATTGCTAGCAGGAGAAGAGCCCAACGCCCATCAGTTTTATGTCACGGTTTGTTTATAGATGGGGTGACTGAATGGAAGCCAACTCAAAACGATATCATTCCAACTCCAAACTAGGCCAGGCATGCATAGCTGAGTGAGGTATTATATAAACTTCAGACACTGAGTTGTAGTAAAGGGTGAACAGGTGGAAGACTTATATGGGAAGAGTGCGAAGGCCTGTTATAAATGACAGGTCCCTAACAGACTATAGAAGAAGGCATCCAAACGCAAGGTCTTCTTGCACTTAAATACAGAAAACTAGAGAATATAATAATGCAACGATAAATCATTTATCATAACAGAACTACAATAATTCACGCGACTCAGTCAATCACGAACTCTCTATGAGACAAAAATTAGATGGAGCGAGAAAAACTGTCTGTCATAAAACAAGATATCTCAAATACAGATGCATATCCAACAAACTAGGATGTCTGTTAAACTTTACAATAGGGAGCTCTTCTCTACCATCGATACTTTACAAAATACAACAACTGAGCCTATATACTCAAGAAAAATCACCTAACAGAGGCGTGCCCAGTGAATCGCATCTTGATGTCCCCTCAGTCAAACTTGTATTGATATCTTCCTTTAAACACCATCTTAACTATGCATGGCCCTTGCAAAGAGGGTAGTTGAGCCATTAAGTGTTGGGCTAGCGTTCATAGACTTCTCTGTCGAGCTAAGGACTTCGTCATGACGTCTTTGAGAAAATCGACGCATAGGACTTCCTCGAGCAGATGGCTCGCCAGACCCTCCATCCCTTGCAGTTAATGAGTGAGGCGAGGTCTCAACCACCCTCTCTCATCTTCATTCACTCCGAGCAGGCACTAGGATTGAGAACAAGTTGAACTGGCACCTGGAGAACATACTGATCCCTTCTACAGTCAAACTCGGCGCTTTGGCCCCCTGCGCAGTTCTTTCTATCACCCCTAAGTGACCACGGGCTGTGACCCTGTACCTATCCTCAAAGGAGCTTACGACATTTCGCATACGGAAAGAGTTAATCCTTATGCTTCAAATTTGCGAGGGGCGAGGAGGCGAGTAGCCTAATCGCACACCTCGTGTCCCTTTTTGATGGATGGCTGAGATCTTCTAGACACCTTGCGACTCGCAACTGGGAAGAGTTAATCTTTATGTTTCAAAGTTGCGAGGGGCGAGGAGGTGATGGAGCCCAATCACACACCACGTGTCCTTCTAGATCTGACGGTTCCTACTCCCAGTGATGCTGTGGGCCCGGGCCCGAGATTCTCTCGGCTCTTCGTGTCTCGTGGCTGGAAGGAGATAGTTCTTCTTCTTTAAAGTTGCGAGGGGCGAGGAGGCAATGGAGCCCAATCGCACACCACGTGTCCTTCTAGATCCGATGGTTCCTACTCCTCCCGGTGATGCTGTGGGCCCGGGCCCGATATTCTCTCGGCACTTCGTGTCTTGTGGCTGGAAGGAGCTAGTTCTTCTTCTTTAAAGTTGTGAGGAGTGAGGAGGCGATGGAGCCCAATTGTGCACCATGTGTTCCTCAGAGATCTGATGACTCCTACTTCTCCCGACGATGCTGTGGGCCCCGGCCCGAGATTCTCTTGGCACTTCGCGTCTCGCTGGTGGAAGGAGCTAGTTCTTCTTCTTTAAAGTTGTGAGGGGCGAGGAGGCGATGGATCCCAATCACGCACCACGTGTCCCTCGATGATCTGATGGCTCCTACTTCTCCCGCTACCTTTGTGGGCCCAGGCCCGAGATTCTCTCGGCACTTCGCGTGTTCTCCATGGAGATTTCTGACCGTTCACCTCTTTGAAAAATCCTGCACTATACTTGGCATGACTCGACCAACTCTGAGGTCCCAATAACGGATGATCTGCTTCATGGATAGATCTCGACTGCTGATGGAAAAACTTTGCCCGCTCACTTGACTTGCTGATTGAAATTGAAATCCTTCCGCTGCTGTGTTCGAGCGCATCTCATGTAACTTGCAGACCCGAATGTTTTCGAACCCAAGACAAGAATTATCACTAACATTAGGCTCCATGGGGGATAGAGTCGTCCCTGTGATGCTCTAAGAACTCATTCCCTAGCTTCAATGCCTTGTTGTTGGGCTATGGAGTCATGCTGAAAACATCCCGCTGCTAAAAATACAAGCCGAAAAATAAAAATAACAAAATAAACCTACATGCTCAAGGAGCTTATTTATACACAATCCTAAACTAATAAAATATTTTACATGGGCTAGGTGAAAGAGAACTTCCACCATAGCCATTCAAGCAGCTTCCTGGATAGAAGCTCCTTCCTTTTGTCGATGATCACTAGAAAATGGTGTAACCATGACAGCAAAACGGCTACACTCTTCAACTCCTCCTTACAGGATGGAGTTGAGATGAAATAGGGCGGCTCCAAAGCATAAGGGAAATGCCACTCCATGTATTTGCTGACAGGGTCATCAAATGAGTGGCCAATTCCAGGAAATTGGCGACATACGACCTCTTCTGCTACACAGTTGTTCACCTGCGGCGACTATCTCTAATAAGCATAGGCGGGTGAAAAACAGAAAAGTTCTCGCTGACCTCAGGTTGTGGCTGCTCACTGAGTAGCTCTGTGCAGTCTGTAAACTGCATCTTCGACTGCTCCTCCGGTTCTTTTGGTGCCTCTTCTTGGCTCTCCCAAGGGTCAGAGTCATAATCATCATAGATAGGACCTGTGGGAAAGCTCTGCTTTTCAATTTGCTGCTCAGGGGGACTGATTTCCTCATATTTTCTTTCATTTGTGAATAGAGGAGAAGGCTCTGCAGTCTTCCTTTGGAAGTTCTAGGTGTCCATCTCAGAACCTGATTCATAGCTGTCATACACGGGCTGGCTGCTACCCAGGTCATCAATCTGTGATGTGGGGCTCTGCTGCTCTTCAACTGAATAGTCGTTAAAGACGGGTGAGCACCAGACTTCTTCATCTTGCAAAAAAGGAATGATCTCCAGATCCTCCTTTCCAATCCCAAATGTAAATACATCATGGGAAATCTCGTGAAGAAAAAGAGAACAATCCTCTTCCCCAACTACCACTTCATCATTTTGTTCTGAGACAATGAGCTCATCGGGGACAGATGCTAATGCACTTACAGGATCTTCAATATTCTCCTCAAGAGAGCCATCTAGAACATCTGCCTCAGAGACTGGAAAATCCTCCCCATTGTCCTCAGATTTTAACCTAGCATGTTGGGCGATGAGAGATATCATTATTTCACTCATAGCAACTTCCTCCCCCAGTATTCTATCCTTACATCCCTCATCAGACATAATCATATCTGGGAGGATTTATTCTTCTTGGCTCTTCCATGGGTCAGATTCATAATGACCATAAACAGGTCCCATGGGAAGGATTTTTTCATAATTTCCCTCAGTAGAGCTGCTTAGGGCCTCTGCTTCAAAGGATGGGAAATCCTCAGCGTATTGTTCAACTTCCCACCTGTCAAATCTGGCAGTGATAGATTTTATCAGTTCCATAACTCCGCCTGAAGAGTCTTCTCCTTCCCTGGGATCTTTATAATCATTCATTGTAGAGATACCACAATCATTTTCTTCAAAGGGTGGAAAACCCTCTGCACATCGCTCAGCTTCCCACCTATCCAGTCGGGCACAGAGAGATTTTATCAATTCCATAACTTCTTCTGAAGTAGATGAATGGGAAGGAGAAACGACTGATTCTTGATCCAGGTGATCAGGATCCTCCCCACAGCTTATGTCTGAAACAACTTTCTCTTGTATAGATTTGTGGTATCCCTCACAACAATTATGACAAATTAACTCAGGGGAATATAGCCTCTGACAATAGGCGGTGAAAGCTGCATGGAATTCACTAAGTGAAGAAATGCTAGCAGGGGGCAAAGAATGATACCATTTACACGCATCCCCTACTAACGAGAACATGAACATTTTCAGTAATACATCCTCATGATGTATCTCCCACTAATGCATGAGTTCATGAAACTCGCTAAGGTGTTGAGTAGGGTTGTCCTCTTCACGCTCTCTAAATCTGGGCAAATAATCGCCCCATTCATCCATAGAGGGGAAAACATTAGGAAAACCAGGAATAGCAAAAAAATTAAATGGAGCAAACCTTCGAGCCAGGATTTCCTCCATATCGAACTAGTGGAGTCGCCAATTGATCCTCGAATCATGAAGTCTCCAGGTGAAAGATGCGTATCTTCAAATATGTCTGGTCCTTGTTCACCATCAAAGGCCAGAATCTTAACGTGTCGTCACCCCAGGAAGCTCCTCAGGCTGAGAAAGAGGCTGTTGAAACCTTCTCAAGAAAGCTCCTTAGGGTCAGCTTTCAGGTGTGCTAACAGTAGTCACAGCTGAAATAGTGATGTGGAAACAATGGAGTTGCCACAGTGGAGTCGCCAGGTGCACAATAGTAATCTGAATAATTCTAATTTCTGATGCACCTTCAGAATCAGTTCATCGTTGTCATTCTGCACAGGGAAAATCTTCAACTTCGTCCCCGACAACGACGCCATAAATGTTGGCATCCGAGGTCACTCCCGGATTGCTAGCAGGAGAAGAGCCCGATGCCCATCAGTTTTATGTCACAGTTTGTTTATAGATGGGGTGACTGAATGGAAGCCAACTCAAAACGATATCATTCCAACTCCAAACTACGCCAGGCATGCATAGGTGAGTGAGGTCTTAGATAAACTTCTGACAGTGAGTTGTAGTAAAGGGTGAACAGGTGAAAGACTTATATGGGAAGAGTGCGAAGGTTTGTTATAAACGACAGGTCCCTAACAGACTGTAGAAGAAGGCATCCAAATGCAAGGTCTTCTTGCACTTAAATACAGAAAACCAGAGAAAACAATA
>JASDQU011443333.1:671-13460 GCA_032191745.1 Picea mariana | reverse complement strand
AGAGATGCAAGAACTTCACAATCAAATCAGGGAGCAATTAAAGAAGAGTAGCAAGCGTAGAGCTAATCAACACAGGATAAAGCTTGAATTTGAAGTTGGGGATCAAGTTTTAGCACATCTAAGGAAATAAAGATTCTCGAGGGGAACATATAATAAGCTGAAATTGAAAAAGATAGGGCCATGTAAAATCTTGAGGAGATTTGGAGAGAATGCTTATGAGTTAGAACTGCCAGAAGATGTGGGTATATCGCCCATATTCAACGTTGTAGACCTGTGTCTTTACAGGGAGGATGGAATCAAAAGATTTGAATATCAAAGGAAGATCCAGTGGGAGAAACAAATGCCTGTAGCAGATAAGTTGCAGATGGAAAAGATCATAGATTGACGAATTGGTAGAAGACCAGAAGAAATATGTATTTTGAATACTTGGTGAAGTGGAAAGGACGACCAGTAGAAGATTCTAGTTGGGTTGGTGAAGCAGAGATCCACAAGCATGAAAGATCGGTGCAGGAGCTCATGGACAGGAGTCCATAAATTTTTTAGCCAAGGGAGTATGATGTAGGAGCATCGCTAGCAAAGCACAAGCATGGAAGACAACTGGGCGCACTAGCGCACATTTTGAAATATTTTGAATTTCAAAAGATCAATGTATTAATGTAATATTTGACAAAATTTTTTGAGTTATGAATGTCTTTAATGATCGGAGGCTGAGCAATCACGAAAGATCAATGGGGAATGTATTTTGTTTTATGAATCAGATCACAGTACAGATCTGGAGCTTGCGCTCTTATCTGTCTGACTCAATATTTATTGTAATAAGTATTAAGTAGTTGATAGCATTTAATTCAGATAGGATAGCGTAGAGTGGTTGGAAGGAAGAGCTCAAGAATAATCCCTTTGTTTAAAGCTTTGTAGTATTGCCGAGGAGAGGCTGTTGAATCTAATATGTAGATTTCCATTGTAAGCTAAGAGATGGGAGATACAGAGAAATGTTGTATGAATGTATGCAAGTTTCAGTTGGATGAATATAACAGAGGAACATTGTCCCAAATGTGTGAGTTATGTGTCTATCTGAATAAATGGTAGAGTCTCTGTTATTTTGGAATTCTCTGTTATTTCTTGTTCTTGAACCTATGACCGCATTTGCTTTGTTGAATGCATGAGTCGTTGTGAGGGGTAGATAAGTTTCAATCGTTTCTCTTCATTAAGCGAGTGCAAGGTGTGCACATTGTCTGGAAGGAGTGCATGACCGAGTCTATTTCAGACTCGAAAGCTCAAGAGACATAGTGAAACTTATATGTATGCAAGGAGTGCATGACAGAGTTTTCATGCTCGAAAGCTCAGGAGAAATAATGTGATTTCAGTCATAGGAGAACAATCGCAAGGAGTGTGAAGCCATCCACAAGGAGAAGTTGAGTGTGGAGAAAAATCTGCTGCAAGGTGTGCATAGATCGGAATTTTGACTAAGTGTCGAAAGAAGTGTTCAGAGGAACTCGAGGGAGTTAAAGCTCATGAGGGAGAAAGACAAAAATCTTCAGGGGAAGAAGTTCCTGAAGTCTTCACTGAAAGTCAGTGAATGAGAGATTCGTTCTCGGAGGAAGGCGAACAATTCCAGACCGGTGGATCTGGTAAAGCTACACATAAGATAATCGTGGAGTGTTTCGGTACTTCAGAGTTCGACAAGTTCGAGGACTTGACGAAAGTAGAGTTGCAAAGTCTGAAGTCATGATCCAATCCTAACTGTTGATCGCAGGAGAGTACGTGGCAACAAATTAAGGAGTTCGGGAATAAGAAGATCGGAGGTTTGTGGGCAGAAGGCCTAGAGTTTCACGAAGTCGCAAAGTTCGAACCATAGTGGGGCCAACGAATCCAAGGAGATGCATGCAGAAGTTTGGAACCTCGGAGAAGAGTACTTCGGGAAAAGGTGATAGGAGGATTCAGGATATCCCCGAAGTCTGAATCACGAAGAGGTAGACCCATGGTCACTTGTGGAAGAGACCTGTGTGTGTGGGTAGAGTAGTTTTGAGTGCCCATAGGGACCCAAGGAGTCGCTCTGACTCAGTAATTCAACGATCCAAGACCGAGAGGTCGAGCAACCCTTTGGAGGGAAGGGGGGTCTACGCCACCTCTTCTCCTCTACTTGTTCATTAAATAAATTATTCGTTAACTTTATCTAAGTAAAAACCCACTTCAATTGGATGCTCTATTAACCCTAAAGGATTGATGGTTCCTCCCATTTCAATCCCCCAAAAACATAGGTTCCAATACCACCTTTGACGAAATAATCATATTCCAAACCAATAAATAAATGAAAATGATATGAAAAATCATTATAAACACATTTACTTATTTATTATTATTTTAATAACTAAAAATATAACTTGTGAATAATAAATAATATTTTGCACATAAATCCTTATGAGATTTATACAAATAGATAAAGAAATATTTAAACAAATAGATAAATCCTTATAAGATTTATAAGGATAGATAAAGAAATATTTGCACATAAATCCTTATAAGATTTATAAGGAGTAAATAAATCCTAGATTCCAGTTGCATTAATTACATACCTAATGGAAGCTTGGTTGCTCTCCTGCAAGAAGCCTTTCATCAAGAGGATTAAAGCCACCGACAACACAAAAGAGAGGAGAAAAACACAAATAAAGGYAGTAGTAGTTGTGGAAACATACATTTAAGCCATAAGTGTTGGGTGTAGGAGCTATGGTTGAGTAGGCAAAACAAAGGTATGTAGAGCAATGCACAATCTTAGATCTACTGTTACAAACAAGGTTYAAAAATAGAGTTTAGACTTACCTTCATAAAAAAATTCACCTAAAATCTTACTTGGTTGACACTTATTCATTGGMTTTAACMCTTCTTCTTCTCTGYTCATTTGTTAGCTTTATTAGTCCCTGCCGAAGGCGTAGAKGGACTATAGTGATCGATAATTCGTTGACTTCATATTAGTTTGTCCTTTGACCACAAATATTTGCATAATATCTATTGTTGGAGCTAGGGAACTAAATACTTTGATTTTTATATAATAAAAAATAACATATATGTCATGATCTAATTGRATAATAGATCAAAGGTCTTATTGCCGGCGTCGCTATTCCCAATGTTTTATATGTTACCATATYCAAAGTTTTTGATCATATACGGTCTTTCTGAGTTGTTATTAGTTCCCTATTTTTTTCTTGAAATGTTTGGATATCCAAAGTTTTGAACATAGATAGTCAGTTTTGAACATAGATAGTCAGTTTTTTATAATTTGTTGGATGTCAGGAAATTGTGTTTGTTATATTTGAATGTTTAATGTGTGTGTTATATGGAAAGATTCCAGAAATATGTAACAAACATTATTAATTTTTGATAAATTTCAAAGAAAACTATGCTATGTGTGTGTTAACATTATTAATTTTTGATAAATTTCAAAGAAAACTATGTTGGATGTCAGGAAATTGTGTTTGTTATATTTGAATGTTTAATGTGTGTGTTTCCTGGTCCTTTTTTCATATTTGATAAATTTCAAAGAAAACTAATTCGTAAATGTTTTTTTTTCTTTCAACTGTGCTGGGTTTATTATATTTGTGATCCTCTGCATGGATACCACATGTAGTTCAACGTGCATTTATTCCCATTCCAACTTAGCAAAGACTACGCTGCCATACAACACTTGTTTAAATAAATACCCGCTTCAATTGAATACTCTATTAACCAAGGATTTATGGTTACTCCCATCTCAATCTCCCTAAAAACAAAGATTCCAGTGCCTTTCACTAAACAATCATATTCCAAAGCAATAAATAAATAAAAATGACACGAGAAAACATTATAAATACATTTACTTATTTATTATTATTTTAATAACTAAAAATGTAACCCGTGTATAATTAACAATATTTTGCACATAAATCCTTATAAGATTTATACAAATAGATAAAGAAATATTTATAAGCCACATGCACTCACATGTTTCAGATACATTCATTGAACGGCCCCTTGTTATCGGTCAACGTTTCAAGTTGACATCACTTTCCATATAACATTAGGCCAACTACTATAGAAGCCCTTATCTCATCAAAAGGTCAACTCTTTCATGGTGTATAGGTAGATTTATGAGCTTTTGCTCTTTGTTTTCACCTCTTTATTGAATTTTTCGTGTCATTCATTTATTTAAAAAAAAAAAATTTGAAAAGGACAAAAATCATTATATATAAGAATTTTTCGAGTCATTCATTTATTTAAAAAAAATAAATTTGAAAAGAACAGAAATCACTATATATATATAAGATTTTAAATATTTAAAATTTTTTAACGTCATTCATTGATTAAAATATTTGTATGAAAAAGACACAAATAATTATATATAAGATTGTAAATAATTAAAAATTTATATAAGATTAACGTGTATATTTTTTAAAGTTTTAATGTAGTTAAAGTAAAATAACAAAATTAATATAATAATAAACAATCTAAATTCATAAGTAAAAGAAATTTAAAAATGCAATTTTTTTGCCGTAGTTTTATTTTATGTTTTTATATAAATTTAGAAAAGATAATATTGAATAGGAACAATTGAAAAAAAATAAAATATTTATTTTAAAGTGGTTCATAAAAGATATAATAACTAAATAAATTGAAAATTGTATCTTAATTTCAAAGTCAAACATTTTTTATATTTTAGTATTTTAACTTATCTTTTATATATTTTGATATTTTTATAAATGAATTAAATTAGAATTTTATACATCATTTTAATATCTTATTTAATTATGATCTTAAAAATTAGATTATTATTATAAATAATTACAATATTATTATTATTATTATAAAAATTATAATATTAAAATTATAATTTATTTTATGTATTAGAGAAAGGTTTGTTAATATTATTATTATAAAAATTATAATATAAAAATTTTAATTTATTTTATGTATTAGAGAAAGGTTTGTTAATATTATTATTATAAAAATTATAATATTAAAACTTTAATTTATTTTATTTAGAGAAAGGTCTCTTAATGTATAAAACAATTTAAGTTATAATAGTTTTCAATGCTAAAATTATACATTTAATGTTTATAAAAAGAAAATATTAAAACTTAATATATTTATATAAAATATTAAAATTTAATATATTTATAAGGAAAAAATTACATATAAATTTAATATTTAATGTTATAATTTATTATTTAAATAATGTAGTGCTTTTTAGACATTTTTATTATTCAAAATATCCCTTATAAATATTACAAATAATTTAACATTTATTTTATTTTAAAATTTATAAAATATTTTATTTTAAAATTTAAATAAATATTATTTTAAAATATTTAATAAATAAAAAATTAACCTTTCTAAAATTTCTATGCAAATACAAAACATGCATATAAATTTTCAACACTAAAATCTCATTGAAGTATTTGACCTACTTATCACAAATCCAAAACATTCATATAAATTTTCAATACTAAAAATCTCATTACTTTATTTAACCTACTTATCATAAATACAAAAATTATAACTTCCTCTCACTTAAAAATGTGGGAAACAACTCTTAAGGGCAGCTAAAAAGAAGTTAAAGTCCAAAAACTAGGGATGATGGATGCAAACTAATAAAAAAAAATCCAAACAATATGTACACCAAAACAACACTCAACACCATTGAAAAAAACCAAATTCCAAAATAGGAAAACATTTAGGGAAAGGAAGGGTCCCAATGCTTAAATCCATCAGTCCAATCTCTCTTAATTATTATTTTTATTTTTTAATATGCTAAACAAAGAAATTTCTCATCATAAATGATAAGAGGAGAGGCCATAGAAAACAACACCAACATAGATAGCAGCATAGAGTGCCCACAGCACACCACGACCCACACCACCTGCAGAGAGCCCATCTCACAGAGTTTCCTCGAATTCTGTGCCCCAAGCTGGCAGAAATGGACCCAAACGCCTTGCATATACACACATCTCATAAGCCCAACAAGGGAAAAATGTGTTTCAGGCAATGAAATTATCATTGCAGAGCAATAGGTTATATAAAAAATAAGAAGTGGGCCGCGGATTTCGATTGAATGAGGCCTTTTTGTTAGAGGGGTCGGTAGGATTCGGATACCCATTTCGTTTTTTTCGCTAAATTTGGACATTGAGACCCACCCCCTCCGTGCCCACATGACCTGGTGGTGAGGGCCGTGGAGAAGTGTGAGCAGATCAGGGAGGTGGAGAGCCTTAAGAGAGTGGGGAGCAAATGAGGGATGTTTGGGGCTCTAATGAATCTGGTAAGCGCTTGCTGGAGACCCATAGAGAGGTATGTTCAGGCCAGTGCGGATGTTGTGGAGGAGGGGCAGGATGGCCTGCTGTGGTTTAAGGACATTGGGGAGCATGTGGCTGGAGAGTTCTCCATGGCTGTAGCTCAGGCCAATCAGCTCGTGGAGGATCAGTGCCAGGTCGAGATTGGCCCCTTTGGAACCTTCGTTGGCGTCTATGATGGCCATGGAGGTCCAGATGCTGCTCGTTTTATCAATGATCATCTCTTTCGCCATTTCCAGAGTACGTCTCCTTGCCCTGTTTCCCATTTGGTTCAATTAACATGTATCTCAAACTTGCCCGTGTTTCATTTGGTTGCATATACATACATTCATACCGATATAGAGTTTGCCTTCTCTTCAAGGCATTTTAACATTCAACCTCTACCTCTACCTCTTCCTCCCCATTTGCTTTTGGGGGAATGTGATTTGGGAAGTGCTCAGGTCATTGGGATGGTCATTATATCATTCAACCCCTTACTCTTGGGCGAATGTGATTTGGAAAGTGCTCAGGTCATTGGGATGGTCATAAAAGATTGTGATGGTCGAAAATTCATAAACGGTTAATGTGGACCTCCGAGCGACCCACCGTGAGAACGTGGGTGCCTTGATCTTCGTCAGCTCAATATTAAAATCAAGAAATATCTAACGTTGCATTTATGAATTTGGGATTGATTTCTTCTTATACTTTTTATTTCTGTTTTTCTTTTTGCTGGGCGTGTGTGTCATTGTATGTTGATTGGGTTTCAGATCTTATTTGTTATTTTAGCTCATATATGCAAATAAATATATATTCACTTATTTCTGTATATAAACTTATGCCTTCATCAGCGAAGTTGTGAATGAATAAAATTTGATGATTGAAAATTCGGAAGTGGCTGTGCTGATCTCCCAAGCCATTGCGCGAAAGAATGTGGGTGTCAAATAAGCATCGAGGAAAGTTTGAACCCTGACTTTTGGCAGCTCAAAATCAAAATCAAACCAATGGGGCCTTGGTTCACTAGTGTGAGCCTTGAGGTCAATGGAATATTAAAGCATCTTGCAGGGTTCCATTCTTGCCATGGTCTGCCCCACCCCAATCGCAAGGTTAAAAGATGGAATTAGGACAGGTGCAAGTCCGGGGCAATTTTGGTGGATTTCACACCTGACATCTAAGCCGAAGAAAGTCCATAGAATGTGGTGCAGCCTGGTCCTTGGGGTTTGTCTCTCAACGCACCTTCTCTCAAAACATTAAAATCAATGAGGGGCAATGAAGGTTATGCTTGTTGAACACCTGCATGTATTTGTAAATTCCAGTTAGTTGCTAGAGTTTATGCAGAGTAGCAGTTATGAGGATAGACTCATAGACAAGTACTTTTTTAAATAGTCTGTATCTCAAGAAGGTGATGATGAGAGGGAACGTATTCCTTCGATTTCTACTGAGTTGCATCTTAGCCAGGCTTGCCCCACCATGATTTTTTTGGTTGAAGTTTGAACCAATGGGGTTCTAGTTTTTCTCTGCGTGCCTGAAGATGTGGGCCTTCTTCTAATGTTCCTCTTAATGTGATGGTAATTGCAAGCACAGGCCAATCGTTTCTGGAAAATATGATTTGTCCGTGCTGGTCAGAAAGAGTTCAGCGCTCACATTGCCTGGAAACTTCAGGTGTCACGTGTAATTTGGCCGAAATCTATTTACAAATTTCTGTATTGTTTGGAGCGTATCACATCTTTTTAATTTCATATGAGATGCTAACTGCAGGCTATTTTTCCAGTTCTTAGGTTTTCGTGCATTAATGTGCTTGTCCTTGATGTTGCAGAAGCCAAAGGTATAAACATTTTCCACAGCCAATTTAATAGAATTTAGATTGAGCGGGCCCTTCCCTAGAAATCAGTTTTTGGTCGAGATCTACTGATTGTAGTTGAAGTTAAAACTTAAAATTACCTCTTGCCCCAATTTCTAATGGTTTACTTCATGCTCATTTTGTCTTATGGTTATGTAGTCTAAAACAATGAGCCTATACTCTAAAGGCTCTGAATTCAGAATTTAATCTTAACCTACAATCATTCTCTTGGACAAAAAATGTGTCCCCTATCATTTCTTGGTCACTATATCAGTTTCTGTGGAGTCATCTTGACAGACAGATCAAATAGATTCCAATGTCATATGAGTTATACCCCCTTACACTGTAATTTGGACATGGCCTTAGTTTGGAGTCCATGACATCACATTATTTGCATCATTCAGTTCCTTTTGTTTCTATCTCTGGCTTAGTATTTAAGACCGATAATATGTGGCAATCCTGAATGCAATGGTTGACTGTATGCAATCACTTTGGGAGTCTGCCTGCTGCAGGTTCCCAAATTCCCCTACTTTCTCTGCCTTAATGAGACAAGTATATCTAGCCAGATGGCTTAACTAGCATTCAATCACCCCTGGAGATCTGATTATTGGGGTCCCCAATTTTTCTCTTTCTTGGCTTACATTAGAGAAAGTATTTGACATCATGCAATCATCACAAAATATCAGCTCTCGGATTTGCCAGTCATTTACTTGCTAACTGTTTTTTTGTTAGGGTCCAAGCTTAACATCTACCATTGCAGTGGGTAACTCCTAATGTTGCTGTTATAGGCTGTTGTCATTGGATGAAAATGTTTGTTAGGAATTTCTGCTGATTGGAAGTATGTACTATGAAGTACTGCAATATCTCATGGATAAAAGCCGTTGCAGGCTTGCCAACTAAGGAGCCACTGTGTTTTCACAGACTTTGCACTGGAGCAGCGGGGAATGTCTGCTGAAGTGATACGGAATGCTTTTCTAGCAACGGAAGAGGGCTTTTTGTCCCTTGTGACAAATGCTTGGCCCACAAAACCACAGCTTGCAGCAGTTGGTTCTTGCTGTTTAGTTGGTCTCGTCTACGAGAAGACGCTTTATGTTGCCAACCTGGGAGACTCACGTGTTGTAATGGGAAGACTGATCAGGGCTACTGGAGAAATAGCTGCTGTGCAGCTGTCAGCAGAACACAATGCTAGCATGGAGGCTGTAAGACAAGAACTGCGCTCGTCACATCCAGATGACCCCCAGATTGTAGTTCTCAAGCATGACGTTTGGCGTGTAAAGGGCATAATTCAGGTACACATCTCAATTTTCTTTTGTGATTGTTATTTGGAGGTCTTAATAGTTATGAGTTCTCTTGTTGAAAGTACAAACTCTCTAGACCTGGCACATCTGATTAACAATTTTATGCATTAGAAAAAACATGCGAAATGCCTTTGTTGTGTCTTATGATGTAATAACTCCTTGGAATTTGAAATTCTATCCACTGATTGATAGGCAATTACCACTCTTACTACTATAAGAAATCCACTGTTGCTTTGTCATGCTTAATGTAATAGTTTCTATCGTAGTTGTTGGTATCATCAAGCTATAACATTAGAACAAACTCACTATGTTATTTGTCAAATGTATTAAAAGTCACTTTCATCTGAGTTTAAGTTACTAAATAYTTTGTAAACTCAGATTATTGGTGTGAGTATTTTAATTTTTGACATCATGTTCTTATAGTGGATACAACAGGGCATATCACATCGTGTTGTTATATGTATTAGAACAAAAAKCAGTCATTCAATGGTTCGTTTGAGTTCTTTGAATATTTTCAATTCATTGACATGATTGTTTAAGCAGTGCACTTTCTCATAAAAGTTATGTCAGAAAGATTGATAAAATTGAGCTGGCCTAGTTTAGCATGATTGTCTTTCATTAAAGATTAGTTGTTCTSTTGTTTTTAGTTTGTCTCCTTCGGATAAAATCATCTAAAATAAGGTTTGACAATTCTATGCAGCTGTATAACTCATAAAACAGCTGAATAGATCATACTTGGTATGTTGCTGTTCAAATAAAGGCAACCAAGGTCATGTTATAGACACACATGGTATCCCATATTTGTCTAGACGATAATAGATGGCTGAATTTGTTTTGTTTTCAAGTGTGGGATGATGAGGGTGAAATGGATGTTCTGAAGCTTGCAATAAGAACGGAGGATAACGATATGAAATTTCTATGATTGGTTGGTTAATGGAAAGTTATTGGTATCTATCTTGTATCAGCATTCCTTTCTGTGGATGTTAATATTTTACAATGCTACCTTTTAGATATTCCTGTAGTAATTACTCTTTGAGACGATATACTTGTCAACAACCTATATTTGAAAGTATTGCAAATGACATCAGAAGATTGTAACTTTTAATTAACAAAAAGCCTTGTATTGGACGTCATAAACCAGGATTGATCAACAACGAACAACTGAAAGCCCAGTATTGAACCATCCAATTGGATTTTTGATTAGTGGTTCTAGAGCAAGTGAGCAACAACTTTGTTGCATTTACAATGATTAGGTCTTCCAACAAACACGTTACAACCTTGTAGGCTAATTCATGTTTTATGGAAAAAACGTGTTTATATTATATAGAGCTTTGTTCCCAAAGCGAGAGCAGCTAGATACAGCCACAAAATTACAGAGTATGCATACTGGAGCTACTGATAAACTACCGGAGCCTACTTCAGGGTTCAGAGTCTCAGAATATTGCTACGATAGAGCCACCCAAAGACTATGTTCCTTAAACCATATGCATAAGGTTGTACGGCCTGTAAAGCAACATCCTGAAAATAAGACCAACATGCAGAGAGGCATAATCAGTTAACAACCATATAAGCACTCACACCTTGGCTCTTGAGCAGATGCAGTTGCCTTCTCCCCTTTGTGAGCCTGAAACAGTAAAAAGGCCAACACAGTCTGTAATGGAATTCTGCATGCCTTTTTCTACACTGCCTCTCCTGTTATCGACAAGATTGAAAGTGGAGTGGGAGGGAGGATGCTGACTTCTCCAGGATCATTGAATTTAAGATGAATTGCACAGTACTCCACCAGGGTGCGGGCTGTATCTTATTTGTCTTCATAAATGGGAGATGCTTTCTCATCGTCCTTCCTTTGCTGCATGAGTTGGGCCAAGTTCTTCTATCTCTGGACCAGAATTCATTGAGATTTTCATTATGATGATGGAGTGGTGGGAAAAGGTCCAATGTACTCTTGTCTCATCAGATCAAGCAAGCTTTCTTTAGTTAGGAATGAAGGGGAATGGGAAATATTTSTTCCCTGGAGGACAACTTGATTGGCTGATCGATCAACTATCTTATTTGCAGATCTTCTTACATGAATGAAGTCCCACACTTCAAACCAACCCTTTGCCTGGATCAACCAAGACACTTTGCTGTTCAGGTTCCAGGATGGGCAAGATATGTCTCCCTCAGCAATGTTAAGAACCAGTTTGGAGTCCCCTTCAAAGTTCATATTTTTTTGTTCCACAGGGATGCGTCCCGCAAGGTCGGGTGCGCACCCGCCCCACGCTTCCCACGCCCCCGGGATGGGGGGGTGCCTGGCAAAACGTTTTGCCACACCCCCCATTTTGCGAAACACGACGAAACACATGGTGAAATGTTTCGCCAATGTGCAGGATGTGTTTCACAAAATGGGGGGCTTCTCCGAAAAGCAGGATGCCTAGGTGCCCCCCCATGATTTTTGTCCAAAAAACCCCAAAAATAAAATTAAAAATAAAAAAAAACATAAAAAAAGTTAAAAAACTATGCTAGCAAAGAGTCCATTACATAATGATGAGTTTACATGGGATGAATTGTTATGTTGGGATTTTTAATTTTTTTATAATTTTAGAGATGGCCCCCCCATGCTAGGGATCATGACGTTCCCCTGTCCCCCATAAATTTTCCTAAAATTTGGGGGTGTCTTCACATGTCCCCAATGTGCGTTTCCCTGCTCCCGTGTTCCGGAAACTTGGTGGAACTCTCAAGAGCTTATGCTATCCCTGTTAAATTTGGTAGCATCGATAGTCATTCTCCAATGAGAGGCCATATGGGCCACCCTGAGGTTAGCCAGGGAGATTTAGAGAATCAACTTGTCTTGTGAGGTATTGACAAAAGCCAGGGGGAACGTACAACCTCTGTGAGTCAAACCAAAAGTCAGGATGAACGAGATGCTATGTGAGTCTAATGCAAAAGTCGGGGGGAACGTACAACCTCTGTGAGCTTAGACAGTCTAGTGCAAAAGTCAGGGGGAACGTACAACCTCTGTGAGCATAGACAGACTAGTGCAAAAGTCAAGGGGAACGTACAATCTCTTTGAGCCTAGTCAAACCTTGTGAGCCATGAGCAAAAGTCAAGGCATCTAACAAAAATTAGGTTGAATATAAAATTCCTATGAGCTAGAAACAAACGATATTCCTAATATCGCAAATGATATAAATGTATTGATCTAGTGCGTTGGCACGTGTAACATTATCCACCATGAAGAGAATTTCGAATTGCCTTGTAAAGAGTCGAGTTGTAGAAGTCAAAGTTGCATGTCTAAGTCAAAGACTTTGTTGTATGCATGACATTCACTGCATGCATGTTTCATGCATGACATGCACTATATGCATGTTGCATGCAT
>JASDQU011443330.1:23424-37976 GCA_032191745.1 Picea mariana | reverse complement strand
TCCCAAGTGGCATCTGCTGGAGTCATATCTTTCCACTGTACTAGCACTTCCTTGATGGTTCTCTGACGCAGGCGATGCTCACGCTGGTCCAAAACTGGTTATGGGTGTAGCTAAATGGATCCTTCTTCAGCTAACTCTAGGAGGTTGGTTTGAATTTGGCACCTGGTTCCAATCACCTTCTTCAAGCATGAAACATGAAAAACAAGATGTAGCTTCAATTGACTGGGAAGAGATAACTGATATGCAACTTGTCCCACATGCTTAAGAACTGTGTAAGGGCCATAGAATTTGGGTGCTAGCTTCTGACACTACTCGACCTTGAGGGAAGTTTTCTTATATGGTTGCAGTCTCAGAAACACCTGGTCCCCTTTTGCAAATTGACGTTCTGAGCGACCTTGATCTGCTTGCTGGTTCATTCTATTCTGTGCCATGACCAAGTTCTCTTTAAGGGTATGAAGGATATCCTCTCGGACTGTAAATGTTTGGTCAACCGCTTGGACCTTCGAGGTACCCGATAAGTAGGAGAGAACTGAAGGTGGCTTCTGTCCAGGTCTTGCTATATATGAGGATATCATCAAAGAAAAATAAGACAAAATGACGGAGAAAAGGGTGGAAGACATGATTCATGAGGCTCTGGAAGGTGGAAGGGGCGTTACACAAACCAAAGGGCATGACCAAAAACTCGTAGTGGCCCTCATGAGTGCGAAAGGTCGTCTTGGGAATGTCGGACTCTTTCATACGTATCTGGTGATAGCCCGCGTGAAGATCAAGTTTGGTGAAGAATTGGGTGCCACTCAATTCATCCAGGAGGTCATCAATGACGGGAATGAGAAATTTGTCTTTGATGGTTAGTTTGTTGAGATAACGAAAGTCAGAACACATTCTCCAAGAACCTTCTTTCTTCAGTACCATGACGACCGGAGAGGAGTAAGGGCTCGTACTAGAACGGATGACTCCGGCAGTAAGGAGTTCCTGGACCATTTTTTCAATTTCATTTTTTTGTGCAAAGGGGTGGCGATATGGACGTATATTGGGGGGAAGGCTTCCTGGGACAAGGGGAATGGAATGATAATGAACACTGCGGGAAGGAGGGAGTCCTTGTGGAGTGGAAAAGACTTTTTGATGTTTAGAAAGGAGGGCTTGGAGTTCTTGGGGCACTGGTGGGGTCTCTGTGGCTTGTATGGCGTGGAGTTGGGAAATGACACCAGAATGACCTTTTTTGAGCAATTTTTCCATGCGATGAGAACTGATAACTTCAGGTGAAAAAATTTCCAGACTTTTTTATTTTATTTATTTTTTTACTTTTTATTTACAGCTATGGGGTTATGCTTTGGTTTGAAGAATGCTGCAGTGATAAAATCCCCAAATTCTGAACCAGAGAGTATTTACTTAGCAACCCGAACACAAATGCACGTCAATAGATCTCGCTGGTTTAATTTGTTTATGTTGTTGTTTATGTTCCCCAAGGGTTAGGTATTCAAGGGTTCTATAGACAAGGGTTTTCCCTGTGCTATAGCTCTTTGATATACATGCAGGGTCCAACAGTAGTACTCGGCCCAATATCTCAGGGCGCTAACTAAGGAGGATAGACCGTACCCTTAGTCGTACTACCCGACTACCCAGTTACTAGAGAGTATCTTCCCGAGTGTTGTTCTCGGTGACACTATAGCAGTCCGGCTGCCGATAGGTTTATCTAAAGAGGGCTTCAGAAAATCTAGGCCGATCCA
Organism: Picea mariana; assembly: GCA_032191745.1. Taxonomy (NCBI): domain Eukaryota; kingdom Viridiplantae; phylum Streptophyta; class Pinopsida; order Pinales; family Pinaceae; genus Picea; species Picea mariana. The sequence continues at coordinate 36,249 of JASDQU011443330.1, read as the reverse complement.
TACACAGGTGTTGTCTGATGTGCTACCACTCGAACCACAGATGTGCTCTTAAGAACCACTTGTATTTCCTGCATGTATGAATCCCTCAACCATGGGTTTATGCGCGTAACGACAGATCTCTGTGGCTTAAAGATGCTGGAATATGTCTCTACCTTGAAAAAAAAATACCCACAATTTCTGCCAAGGAAAGTGCTCTGATACCACTTGCAAGATACCAGATATATAAAATATGTAGAACATAAATAAAATGCTAGAAATGGCAGAATAACAGTAAAATATCCAGCATAATATTCACAATACACAGAAATGATGTACGAAATAACAATAGCAAAAGCACTTTGATTCAGAAAGCAATGTTCACAGGCCTCTTCGAGGGGGCAACCTCCAGTTGAGCAACACTCTGTTACAATAATCTCCAAGCTAGGGTTCACATACCCTCGCCCCTTATTTATACTAAATATGTCTATTAAGAGAAGCATCTAGAGGAAGATCCTTCTAGAAGCGGAAGCTTCTATTAGGTCTTCTTACATCCGCCTTATTCTATTTTATTGAAAGGCCTTATTAATATTTACCTTTATTACATCCGAATACATTGATCTACCTATGTGCGGGTTAGGACCTTAACACATAGAAGCAATCATATAACTCAGGAGAGGATCAGATTGAGGTCTTATCCCAACGTATTTAAAGGGGGCATTTTGATCAGGTCAAGGAACTTTTTTGGGCATAAAAGGTAGCATGTGAAAAGAATAGATCAAAGGTAATAAAGTCTATCTTTTGTAGGTATCAAGGAAAGGAATTCGACTTCCAAAGTCTGATTAGATCAAGTTGAAATATGATAATGTTTTGTGAATTTTGTAAAGGATCTTTTTGAATAATTTTTGAAATAAGGGTGGTTGGGTGGTGCACGAGAATATTGATGTCTTCAGTTTTCGGGTTGGTGACTGAGAAGTGTGATTTGGTGCTGACAATGGGGTTGGTGCCTTTATCTAGTTGGTTGTAGAAAATTCAGAGGGTTGGTGACTCATTCTAGTTGGTGCTTTTGGTGGATGTAATCTTCTGATATATTAGAAAGCGTTCTGTAGTTTTCTCCCATTTTGTTTTCCACCTAAAATCCTTGTGCATTGTGTATCTCTGGTTATTTGTTTCAATATATGATATATTTAATGCAGTTATAAGTAGAAAAAGTGATAAATTATTTATACTGATTCACCCCCCCTCTCAATATCCCTAAATATAATAGCAATTGGTATCAGACTAGGTCCTTTAGGAACAATCTAACTAGTGGAAGGTAGATCATGGATTGCACCAAGAATGGAATGCCATTATTTGATGGTTAGAACTATGCTTTTTGGAGCAGAAGGATGAGAACATTTTTGCAAGCATAGGGATTTGATGCCTAGAAAGCAGTATTAAATGAATACAAGACACGTGTTTCTCCCCCAACATATGCAGCTAGAAATTTTTTTTATGAAAACAATTCGAAGGCTATGAATGCTATTCTAAGTGGTCTAGTTGATTCAATATATGTCAAGATTATGCACTATGACTCTATAAAGGATATTTGGGACAAAATTCAAAATGTTTACGAAGGATATGTCAAATTCAAGGGGGGGAAGCTTCAAACTTACATAGGTGAATTCGAACATTTGAAAATGAAGGAAGATGAAGATATTGCAACTTATTTTCTGCAAGTTGATGAAATAGTGAACTCTATTAGAGAACTGGGAGAATAAATTAAAGGTTCGGTAATTTTTCAAAATATACTAAGGTCTCTTCCAATGAGATTTGATCCTAAGGTTTCAACCCTAGAATAAAGAGAAAATATTGCTACGTTGAGCATTGATGAGCTACATGGAATACTTACAGCTTATGAAATGAGAACAGAACAAGATAATTCATCCAGAAGGGAAGAAGGTTTCAAAGCATCCAAGAAGACAAGAAATAACAAGAAAAAGTCAAAGTCAAGCTCCATTTGCAATGATGATTCAGATGAATATGAAGAAATAGCCAACTTCATGAGGAAGTTGAAAAAATGAACTGGAAAGTACAAAGACAAGCTTCCATTAAAGTGCTTTAATTGTGGTAAAATTGGTCATTTTTCTTCCAAATGTCCTTATGCAAGGGGTTTAGATAGTGATTAAGAAGAAGAAGTTCCTAAGAAAGAAAATAATATCAGAAAAGAGACAAGAAAATAAATAAAAAAAAATTCTTCAAGAAAAGTCTCTATTCAAGAGAAGAGAGATCCTCATCTTATGAGGATAATGATAGTGATAGTGACTCAGAAAGAGTTCTCTTTATGGAAATGGAAACCTCTGAAGATGATGAGGAATATTGTGAAGATGAAGGAGAAGTGGATCTTAAGGAAGAATTGATCAGTGCCTTAAGATATCTAAAAACAAAAAGGAAGAAGAAAAAGTCACTCAAGAAATAACTAAGCGAGCTAAAGGAATATTCCCAAAGTCCCAACAACTATTTTGAAGAAACATAGAAGATTATCATCAGTTTAAAATTTTAGTTGGAAGAATCCAAAATTATTGAACAAACACTCAAAAAACAGTTGGAAGAAAAGGAGAAAATAAATGAAATCTTGGAAGTAGAAATAGTCTCAATAAGGAAGGAACTTCAGAAGCAGGAAATCCAATTTTGTTTTGGCAATAACACCAAAATATTGGATGAAATCATCAACATTCAAAGGCCATGCTATGACAAGTCTATACTAGAATACAAGCAAACTCATACTGAAAAGGGTTCAAGCTCCATGACGATAAGAAAAGAAGCAGAACAAAAGAGTTATGCACACGTCATCAGAGGTCCCATCTCTAAATTTTAACCTTGAACAATATTTTACTGCAAATATATTTTCAATAAAAGAAAAGAAAAGATACAATGAAAAATACACACATTACACAGATATTTTTCCCCTGGAAACCCAAACAGGGAAAACCAACATATTCTATATTCATTCATAGTGATACATTGTTTACAATACAATATACATATAGGATCCAGTGGCATCCAAAACCCTAACCCAATGAACTGGACTAGTCAGCAACCATAATTCCTTAACCAGAAATATAAAACCATTGACAAAAACCATGTGCTGAAAAATCGTCCAACAATGGACATGAAAATCGAGGCGACATGAAAAATGAGGCAAAAATGTGACACGTTTCCCGTGGAAAAAACAATTCTTGGGGCACTGCCCCTGAACCCCCATGTAGGAATGTTGTCATCACATCCATCTATTCTACTTCAAAATCAAATGCAAAAACAACATATAACAAAAATATTCTAGAAGTTAACTTGGTAACAGGAGAAAAAATATCACCAAAATCAATTCCCTCAACCTGGGAATAACCCTTTGCTACTAACTGAGCTTTGTATTTCTCCAATTTTCCTTTTGCATTCATCTTGCTTTTAAATACCATTTGCTTCCAATGGGATTTCTTCCAGTTAGAAATTGCATTAGATTCCAAGGTTCATTCTTATCCAAGGCTGTCATTTCTTCATCCATGTCCATTTTCCAGAGCTTTTCATCCTCTGAATTCACTGCCTCCTTGACAATTTTAGGATCATCATCAGTAATAGACAAGGCTAAATTTGAATGAAAATCATATGGAATATACCTTTCTGGTAGCCTTCTTTCTCGTACCGATCTCCTAAATATTGGAGTATGAGTATCTCTTCTTCTAATTCTTGTTCTTCTGTAGAGTATGATTCATCATCCTTTAAATCAAACTCTATTTTCTCTGGTTCTTCCTTACTTGGTAGGAATTCCCGTTTAAAAACATCCTTCATTTCTATAAACACCACATCTTGGCTATACACAACCTTCTTAGTTTCTGGGTTCCAAAGCTTATAACCTTGGAGACCATCTTTATACCCAATAAAGATACACTTTTCATCCTTCTTATCTAGCTTACTCCTATTTTCCTTTGGAACATGAACATAGGCCTCACATCCAAATACCTTGAGATGCATGAGAGAAGGTTTCTTATCAGTCCATACCTATTGTGGAGTCTTTTCATCCAACACTGATGAGGGTGATCTATTGACCAAGTAACATGTAGTACCCACTGCCTCTGCCCAAAATTCTTGACCTAACCCGACACCATTGAGCATGCACCTTGCTTTTTCCATCAACATCATGTTCATCCTTTCTGCAACTCCATTATGTTGAGGTGTATATGGAGTAGTCTTTTTCCTTGATATACCGCACTTATTAAAAAATTATTCAAATTCATTCCCATAGAACTCTTCGTCATTATCTATCCTTAGCACCTTAATTATTTTCTTTGTTTGATTCTCAACAAGAGCCTTAAAATATTTAAACCTTAGATTTTTTCCTGAGGAAATATATCCAAGTATTCCTTGAGAAGCCATCTATAAATTATACATAGTACATAGATTTTCCCAATGATGGAACCGAAATAGGTCCAAACACATCATTGTGAACTAGCTGTAAAATTTCTTCTGCCCTCATTGCACTAGAGGGGAATCTTACCCGATTCTTGTTCCCATATACACAATGATCATAGAAATCAAAATTCAGAGAGCAGTTAAACATACCTTCAACCATACCTTTACCGTTTAGTAGTCGAAGACCCTTCTGTTCAATATGCCCCAGTCTTTGATGCCACAACATAACCTTTTCTCCAGAGACTATATGAGTTCTTTCTTCTTCAAATCCAATATCAAGAACAATGGAACTATTAAACCCATCACTAATAGTGCTTCCTTGCAGATTATACAGATTTCCAAAACGAAATCCCTTAAACAACACCATTGGCCCTCGATCCATCCTACGAGTTTCCTTTTCAAATATTGTTTTTACCCCTGCATCGTCCATTTTGATTACAAAAATTAAATTTCTGGCCAAACCTGGGATGTGCAGAACACCATGTAGTGTTCTAATCCTTCGATATATGAGCCTCAACTTGACATTTCCTCATCCTATGATTATGGTTGTCGATTCATCATCTAGGAAAACATTATCTCCATCATACCTTTCATATTCACATAACCACTCCCTGTGGGGATTCATATGAAAGGATGCACCTGATTCAACCAAACATGCCTCATGATCTGCATGTGTGCTTGAAGAAGACAAGTACACATCCCCTCCTTCTTCCTTGGAAGTATTTTCTTCTGTAGAAGGAGCTTCTTCAGATCCCTTCTTTTTCTCAATTTTGGATCTACACTGCTTCTTGTAGTGCCCTTATTTTCCACATCTCCAACATACCTTTACAAAATTTCCGAGATATTTAGATCTACCCTTAGACTTAGATATCCCACTTGAATACTTAGATGTCCCACTATTACAAGGCTTATCACAATCCTGAGCCAAACCCTTGACCACAAAGGCATCCCCCTGAAGCCAACAAAGATTTGATACCAAATGTATATTTTAACCTTGTACAATATTTTATTGCAAATAGATTTTCAATAAAAGAAAAAAAAAGATATAATGGAAAATACACACATTACACAGAGTTTTTTCCCCTGGAAACCCAAACAAGAAAAGCCAACATATTCTATATTCATTCATAGTGATACATTGTTTACAATAAAATATACATATAGGAGCCAATGACATCCAAAACCCTAACGAAATGACCTAGGTTAATCAACAACCCTATTTCCTTAACCCTAAATAGAAAACCATCGGCAAAAGCCATGTGCCGAAAAACCTCCCAACAATGGACATGAAAATCGAGGCAACACAAAAAGCGACGCAAAAATACGACACAGTTCGTGAGACAAAAGCATTTTCTTAGGGGAGCTTCCCTCAAACCCCCCTGTGTGCCCAACACAACGTAGCGGGCACTAGAACTAGTCATGCAAAGAATATAACACATACCTAGCACCATCAAAAAGGAAGAATGCAATCCATCAAAGGAGAACATTCAAAAAATGGAGAACATCCAATCATAGGGATGCAGAATTAGCAACCAGGAATGGAGAGGACTCAAGAAGAAGATTAAAAAAGAGATGCACCACCTAGAAGATCTCCCACACTCAGGTACCAAACTATCTTTCTTGGATTATGCTATTCCTGCAACAATTTAGTGCAAAAGGCTATAAATTGTAGAGATTATGCTAGGAACAAAAGTAACTACGGAGGCTACCCTAAAAATAACTATCTCAAAAAGCCTCATGAATCTTATAACATATACTATAATAGTTTTGGTTCATTGGATAATGAAGTAGAATGCTACAAATGCAACAATTTTGGACACAGCCAAATATTGTAGGTTGATTGTTCTTCCAAGAGAACCGAAGTAATATTTCAACAATTATGTAAAAGAATCCTTAAGGATCTGGAAAAGGAAGCAGGATGAACTGAACATTGAAGAATGTGTGATTTCTCTACAAGACCAAAGAAAAAAAAGTGAATGGTATGTTGACAGTGGTTGCTCAAAGAATATGACAGGGGACAAGGACATGTTTTTAACACTAAACAAAGAAAAAGATGGATTAGTTTCATTTGACAATGATAACTCAACCAAAATTATCGGAAAAGGCACAATCAAGTTTGGAATCAAAGACGCCATGGAATAAAATTTCCTACTTGTCGAAGAATAATATGCTAAGTGTGATTCAAATGTGTGACCATGGAAACACACTTCTATTCAACTCAAAGAAATGTGAAATAAGGAAAGAAGGATCATGAAGATTGGTGGAAACAACAATAAGGACTCCAAACAACATATACATCTTGATTGAGATTAGAAAGGAAAGATGTTTATTGGGAAAGGAAGATGAAAATTGGATTTGGCATAGAAGAATGGGCCATATGCACTTTGACAATGTTGTCAAAATCAACAGAAAGGATGTGGTAAGATAAATGTCTGGAATTTCAAATCCAACAAACACTATGTGCAAGCACTGCGAACATTAAAAACAAACAAGAGTTGAATTCAGAACAAAGGAATACTCTACAACAAAACCATTGGATATTGTACATACCGATCTATGTGGACCGATGAGAATAAAATGGATGAATGGTGAACAATACTTCATGCTATTGATGATTACACAATAATGATTGGGGTTTGTTTCCTCAAAAAAAAGTCAAAAGTGTTCAAATGTTTCAGGATATTCAAAGAGATGGTTGAAAATGAAACTGATTTGAAAATCAAGTGCTCAAGATTAGATAATAGAGGTGAGTTCACATCAAAATAATTCAGAGATTTTGTGAAGAACATGGAATAAAAAGACAATTCTCAGTAGCTAGGACACCTCAAAAAAATGGAGTTTCTTAAAGGAAGAACAAAAATGTACGAGAAATGGCTAGAACCATGTTGAATGATTCCAAGTTGAGAAATATCTTTTGGGTACAAGAAATACATACAACCGTTCATATATTGAATAGAGGAATGCTTAGAAGTAACAATGATGAGACTCCATATGAACTATGGAAGGGAAGACCGACAAACATCAATAACTTTAGAGTTTTTGGAAGAAAATGTTACATAAAAAGAGAATATAACAAGGTTGGAGAATTTGACTTCTGATTTGATGAAGACATAATCATTGGATACTCAAGAAAAAACAAGGCATACAAATGCCATAATCTAAGACTCAACAAAATAGTGCAAAACATCAATGTAAAAGTTGATGAAGCAAATGTGCTGAAGACTAGGAAAGAAAGAAAAAATTCAAAAGAGAAGGAAGCAGAAGAATAAATAAAGCAAAAAGAAGAAGTAGTAGTAGAAGAAGAAGAACTAGAAGAGAAGCAACCAGAAGCAGAGAAAGAAGAAACATAATACAACCAACAATATCTTCAGACACCTTCTAAGACACCTAAACACTAGTACCAAAAGAATCATCCACCAGAACAAATTATTGGGGATAAAAATAAAGGAATATAAACCGGAAGAAGAAAACAAGCACACACACCATAACAAAAACATATATCACTATTATCCACAATTGAACCAAGCAAATTTGAGGAAGCCATCAATGATGAACATTGGATCAAGGCCATGAAAGAAGAACTAAATCAAATAGAGAAGAATGAGACATGTTAACTAGTTCGAAGACCTAAGGAAAAATAGGCACAAAGTGGGTATTCAAAAACAAGTTGAACGAAGATGGAGAGGTAGCTAGAAATAAGGAAATGTTAGTATGCAAAGGATATGCACAAGTTGAAGGTATAGATTTTGAAGAAACCTTTTCCCCAGTAGCTAGAATGTAAGTAATCAGAATGTTCTTGGCTTATGCATTCTTGTGAAGGATCAAGGTATATCATATGGACGTAAAATCATCCTTCCTTAATGGATAATTAGAAGAAGAATTTTACATAGAACAACCAAAAGAGATTCAGTTGTCAGAAAAGGAAGACTATGTTTGCAGATTGAAGAAAGCCATGTATGGACTCAAGCAAGCACCTAGAGCTTGGTACGCAAGATTGGAAAGATACTTACAACAACAAGGATTCAGAAGGGGAAGCACATATAATAATCTCTATGTAAAAGTGGAACAAGATAGTTTGAATATCATTGAAGTATATGTGGATGACATCATCTTCAATGATCTGAGATCTTTTCATTGAAGTGACTTATAAAGAATTGTATTAAATGAGCATAAATTAAAACGCACCATTAAAGAAGGAAAATCTCAATAATGAAGAGACATAAGCATCAAATATGAACACATTTTTTTTTTATAATGGATTTCATCCCTGGTGGACTACATCTTTGGGTCTTGCTTTAGAAATGGGTAGGCCTTTTTATTAACTCAACAAAAGAATTTGGAAAAATACATAAGTATAGCTCATCTTGGAATCAAGCTGCAAAATCTTTGCTCAGATCAGAAAAAATATAGAACCTTTGAATTTTTGGCATCGAATTACCCAAAAATAACTGTCTCCACACCTCAATCTGACTTTGGCACTCCCATGCCCTTGATAAATTTTGTCTCAGTTTCCGTTCTTGCTCCTTGAATTTAATTCTCTATACTGGTGTCTCAGTTTCCATGCCCGACCATACCATCACGCGCCTCTCCCCCCGTGCACTGGTGGATTTCAAAATTTAAATAATAATCGCAGGTGGTATAAACAATGGGTTCATTTGGCCCAATGGTGGCGGAGCTATTGTTAAGGCGTATGTAAAGGGGGAGGTCCTAGGGTCGAGCCCGCGGGCCTCCAATTTAGGGTTGCTTATATATGTGTGTGTGTGTGTGTGTGTGTGTGTGTGTGTGCGTGTGTGTGTGTGTGTGTGTGTGTGTGTTGTGGTTCACCAAATTTTATCGGTGGTTTAGATTTGTCCGTTCGACTACCATATCTGGTGGGGCTCCACCAGATTTGGTAGACACACCTTTTTTATTTTTTGAAATTCGGTTCTCGGGCCCTCATTGGGCATTTTCCCACTACCATGTGGCAGCCCATGACTGGGCCATGTGGAAGCCAACCATTGGGCCACGCCAACCACCTATACATTAACCTGCCACATCATCATGTGGTCTGCCACATGGTTGTAGGGACTTCCACGTGGCACTTTTTCATTGGCCCACGGATTGACCCGAAAAATCAAAAAATGAGTGACACATGGCAACCTCTGGTGCTGCCACATCACCATGATGATTTCAGAATGACATGTGTCACCTCCTGCATGTGCCACTTACACTTTACAGATGTTTCATCCATACTGATGCTGACGTCAGTAGTACGGATTCTGACTCATCCCCTGCTGACTGGGCTAGGTTGACAAAAATTTGACTGCGAATATCTTTTCATACGTAACTCTGTTTGATGAGTCATTTACGTCGTTGGAAATATTGTGACGTGTTCTTCGTGATTATGCCACTTTCACTAAGTTTTGAGGACTTTGAACTTTTTCCCTTTCTCTATCTGTTGAGGCCATTCTAAGCTTCCTAAGTTGCTTTTACAAGTTCTGAGCTATCCTTAGTATTCTTTGGATCCTTTTTGGATCATGCCTTCCCACTGAGATATTTTTGGGCCACCAAAATATTTCATCAATCAACAAATAAGTGAGGGAATATTTCCCTTACCTTGTCCTTCTCAATCTACTTTTCCTTGCTTGGATGTGTTCCCTTTAAACCTACTCGAAGATAATCAACATCACCTTTGCGTGAAGTCCTCATCCTTCTATTGAGGATGATATATTCCTTTAACTCATCCAAGTAACCATGAGAAAAATCATCAACTGAAGGTATTGAAACTTCCTCATCCCGATCCATGATCATGGGAGGCTCAAAAAGTTTCAAGTTCTCTACATTTACAACTAAGTAGATACACATATAAGGTGGAATATCTAGATGAAAAGCATTGGTACCACTTTTCTCCAAAATCGTGAAGGGTCCATAATGAATGGGCTTGAGTTTCTTGCCTTCACCCTTCAATCTTTCCTTGTTGATGTGAATCCATACTTGGTCTCCAACCTGGAACTAGTGATCAACCATGTGTTTGTCATTCCGAGCTTTATACTATGCTTGAATTTTCTCCAACTATTCCCTGACTTCTTGGTGTACTTGTTGGATCCTCTGGATGAACTTGCGGGCTTTGTCTTCATTTCTTTCATCGTTTCAATCGAAATCTCTCACATACATCAAGTCCAAAGGAACTTTAGGTAGGTACCCAAAACATGTCTCAAAAGGAGAACATTGAGTGGAGGAATGTAAGGCTTGATTGTAACAATGTTGTACATAAGGTATTTGTTCATCCCATACTTTGGGATGCTTGCTGCAGTAGCCTCAAAGCAAAAGTACCACTATTCAATTAATAACATATGTATGGTCGTCGGTCAGTGGATGTAAAGCAATGTTCTTCTTCAACTTGGTGTTCATCATTCTCCATAATCTTGTCCAAAAATCCCCAAGGAATCGAGTATCTCAATCCGAGATAATGGATGTGGGTAACCCAAAGTGAACCCAAACATATTGAAAGAAGAGAGTAGTAGTATGCTCGGCAGTGATATGCTTTTTACATGGCTCTAAGATACACGTCTTGTTGAACCTATCCACTACAACATACAAATAGTCATGACCCCTTTTCGACATTGGTAAACCCCCTACAAAATCCATGGAGATCCTTTCCCATGGATGAGATGGAACAGGTAGTGGTGAGTATAACCCTAGTTTTCTATTAGTGGGCTTACAAGTAGAACACATCAAACACCCCTTTACATATTTAATTATAATTGATTTCAATTGAGGCCAGTAACAAAACCTCTGCAAATGAGCCATAGTTTTTCCTACCCCAAAATGCCCAGACACCAGAGACATGTGAGCTTCTCGTATTACATGGACTCATTCACTTGTAGGAATACATAACTTTCCAAGATGGTAGGGTATTTTTCCCTGCAGACAATAGTTTTCTACCTGTGGACCATGGGTTAGCTTCTCATATACTTCTTTAAAATCTTTATCAATGGCATATTGTTCCACATAGATATCATGAGATAAAGAAGCATTCTTCAAAATAATAGAAGCAATAATAGGAGGTCTAGAAAGCATATCAAATACCTTGTTACTTGTACCCTTTTTGTACTTGATTACCAAATGAAATTTTTGTAGGAAACCCATCCATCTGTAATGTCGAGATTGTTGCAGTTTGGTTTGTTCTTAGAGATACTAAAAGGGTTGATGATCTGTATGTATGATTGTTTTCTTCCCTAACAAGTAGTTCTTCCATTTCTTTACGCTTTGAACTAATGCATACAACTCTTTATCATATGTAGGATAGTTAACAACAACTTGGTTAAAAGTTTCAGAGTGGTAACATATAGGTTTACGATATTGCATCAATACTGCACCCATGGAATATTTGTTGGCATCTGTCTCGATCTCGAAGGGATGTTGAATATTCGACAGTGCTAATACTGGTGTGGTACTGATCTTTTCCTTCAAAGTGTCGAAATATTTTTGTTGCTTTCCTCCCCACTGAAAAGTGTTCTTCACACCGGTTAAGGAATGCAAAGGAGCTGCTATAAATGAGAATTTTGAAATGAACCTCCTCCAATACTAGAATGCACCTAAGAAGATTTGTATCTTTGTTACACTTTTGGGCTTAGGCCAATTTACAATTACATCAATCTTGGAAGGATCAATTTTTAATTGTCCTCCTCCTACAATATGACCTAAGTACACAAGTGCAGTCTTACCAAATTCATATTTGGACAATTTTACATACAAATTTTCCCTTTGCAAAGTATCCAATACTTGTTTTACATGCCTCACATGTTCATCCCAAGTCCCGCTAAATATAATAATGTCATCTAAATATACAATCACAAAATCATCTGGAAAAGGACTGAATACATCATTCATCACACACATGAAGGTTGTTGGAGAATTACAAAGCCCAAACGACATAACTAACCACTCAAACAATCCCTTTTTGTTTTTTAAGGAAATATTCCATGCATCTTGTTCTGCAAACCTGATCTGATGGTATCCACTGTGCAAATCCAACTTAATGAAATAAACAACATTCTTTAACTGATCAAGTAAATCATCTATAAGAGGAAGAGGGTATCGATTTTTCACTGTGGTTTTATTTAAATACCGGTAATCGACACATATTCTCTATGTTCCACTTTTCTTTGGCACCATCATGATTAGAGAACCACAAGGAGATGAGTTGGGCTTGATGACCCCTTGATCTAGCATGCCTTGTACCTGCTTCTTGATCTATGTCATCTCTACAACTGACATCTTGTACATGCCCACATTAGGAAGAGGAGAATCCTGCTGAAGATGTATTTCATGTTGGATTTCCCTCTTAGGAGGTAATCCATCTGGTTCCTGGAAAATATCATCATACTTAGAAACAATATCAATTAATTCTTTCTTATGAGA
>JASDQU011443330.1:0-23324 GCA_032191745.1 Picea mariana | reverse complement strand
AGGAAGAAGAATTAGAACTTGATGGTGATGATGGAGGCTCAGGAGGGTCTCCTCCAACCCCTTGATTTACCGAAGCATCATAATCAACTCATGCTTCCTTTTTCTTCCCTTTCTTCTTCATCCTCTTCTCTTGTTCATCACACTTGTCCTCTTCTGCCATTTTCTTCCTTTGGGATACATGACCAAATTCGGGATTGAAAGTCTTAAGAATTCCTTCACCCTGCTTATGCTTGGCCCTAGTAAGCATTCACACTCAACAATTCACATCAAAGATGACTGCTCTGATACCAACATGATCCAGGATCTTTTCATCGAAGTCACTTATAAAGAATTGTATTAAATGAGCATAAATTAAAGTGCACAAGTAAAGAAGGAAAAGCTCAATAATGAAGAGACATAAGCATCAAATATGAACACAAAAAAACTTGATAATGGAGTTCGTCCCTGGTGGATTACGTCTCTGGGTTCTGCTCTCAAATGGGTAGGCCTTTTTATTAACTCAACAAAAGAATTTGGCAAAATACATAAGTATACCTCATTCTGGAATTAAGTTGTAGAAGCTTTGCTCAGATCAAAAAACAGACAAAACCATTGAATTTGTGGTGTCGAATTACCCAAAAATGATTGTCTCCATGCCTCAATCCGACTCTGGCACTTCGAGGCCCTTGAAAAATTGTGTCTCGATTTTCGTGCCTACTCCCTGCATTTAATTCTCTATACTGGTGTCTCAATTTCCATGCCCAGCCATACCATCGCATGCCTCCCCCCCATGTACTGGAAGATTTCAAAATTTAAATAATAATCAAGGGTGGTATAAACAATGGGGTCGTTTGGCCTAATGGTGGTAGATCTATAGTTAAGGCGTATGCAGCAGGGGAGGTATCGGGTTCGAGCCCGCGAGCCTCCCCTTTCGAGTTGTTGTTGTAACATATATATGTGTGTGTGTGTGTGTGTGGTGGTTCACCAAATTTTAGTGTTAATTTAGATTTGTTTGTTTGGCCGCCAGATCTGGCGGGGCTCCGCCAGATTTAATGGACCCACCCTTATTATTTTTTGAAATTTGGTTCTTCGGCCCTCATTGGGAATTTTCCCACTACCACGTGGCAGCCCATGATTGGGCCAAATGGAATCCAACCATTGGGCCATGCAAACCACCTGTACAGTCACCTGCCATATCACCGTACGATCTTCCACGTGGTTGTACGGACTACCACGTGGTGCATTTTCATTGGTCCATGGATTGACCCAAAAAAACCAAAAATGAGTGACATGTGGCAGCCTATGGTGCTGCCACATCACCATGTTGGCATCAACATGAGACGTGTCACCTCCTGCATGTTCCACGTACACTGTACGAATGATGACATCATTCATACTGATGTTGACGTCAACAGTATGAATGTTGACTCATCCCCTCCTGACTGGGTTAGGTTGACCAAACTTTGACCGTGAATATATTTCGATCCTTAATTCTGTTTGAAGATTTGTTTACACCGTTGGAAAGCTTGGGAAACACTCTTTGCGATGATTCCACTTTCACTGAGTTTTGAGTATTTTTAATTTTTTTCCTTTCTCTGGCTGCTGAGGCCATTCTGAGCTTCCTAAGTTGCTTCTGTGAGTTCTAAGCTTTCCTTAGTCTTCTCTGGATCCTTTTTGGATCATTCAGAAGTGATGATGACAAGTTGAGTCAAAAGTGTTCCAGAGATAGGTAGAGTGAGTTTGAAATTTTCCTACTTGGGGAGTTGAATTTCTTCTTGGGACTCGAGATATCTTAGCTGGATGAAGGCATATTCATTTCCCAAACCAATTACATCAAGGAAATGTTGAAGAAGTTCATAATGGAATATTGCAAACCTGTAAGTACTCCTATGGTGATCAGTTGAAAATTGAGAAAGGATGATGAATCCAAAGAAGCATATCATAGAATCTATAGATCAATGATTAGTAGTTCACTCTATGTGACAACCTCAAGACCATATGTGATGCAAGTAGTTGGATAGGTCGCAAGATTTCAAGAAGCACCAAATGAATATGATGTCCTAGAAGTAAAGAGGATTTTTAGATATCTCAAAGGAACAACAGAGTTTGGGCTATGGTATCCAAAATATAATTATTTGACTGTGGTTGACTACACAGATGCAGATTGGGTAGGAAGTATTGATGACATAATAAGTAGAAGTGGATCAACTTTCTACATGGGTGATTTCTTAGTATCCTCGTTGAGAAAGAAGTAGTCTTCAATATCCTTATCCATAGTAGAAGAAAAATATATTGTAGGAGCCACATGTTATACTGAGTTTCTCTGGATGAAGCATACTTTGTAAGACATACAAGTGGAATATGATGATCCCATTTCGATATTCTATGAAAATACCAATGCTATAAGCATCTACAAGAATCTAGTGAGGCATTCCAAGACCAAACATATTCCTATTAAGTTCCACTTTCTGTGGGAACAAGTCACTTAAAAGAATATCAAGTTGGAGTACATTGGGACAAAAGAACAAATTGCAGACATCTTCACAAAGCCTCTTCCTAGGGATACCTTTGAGTATCTCCACCAGAAAATAGGAGTAATTTTTTCTCCACAGTGATTTGCACGCCATCTAGCAAAATAGTCTGGGGAAGTTACTCTTTTCCATTGATGTCAAAGGGAGAGAGAAATATTAGAAGCATGAATACAGGGGGGAGAAATGGTAATAGGTTGAGTATGAGTGTTTCCATCAATCCCAAAGGGGGGGTTTATTGGAAAATTGGTTGTCATTGATGTCAAACCTAGAACAATCCTAGAAGCAAGTCTAGAATCCCCTAGAAGTGATGGGTTTATTTGAAGGATCCTCCAAAGTGGTCCCATTATGGAATATATTTAAGGATGGCATTTACTAGAAGATTCTTTGAAGTCACCTAGAAGAAACCCATAGACCCCTAGAACGTAAAAAAAAATCCCTAGAAGTGTGGTCAATAAGCCCCAGAGATACTGTCAAGAAGCCTTGAATGTGAGTCCCAAAAAGTCAACCCTAATGGAATAAATATTAAAAATATTATTAATATAGAAAAGTACAAGTTGGCCCCATTTAGAATAATCATTAAAAAATCGAATTGAATTATTTTGGGTCAAGTCGGCCCTAAAAGGAGGGCACCCGATCTAGTATAAATAAGGAACCTAGGATCTCATTTGAACTATCAACTCAAGTGACTTTTATCTGAGGTAAAAAAGGAGATCTAAGGTGAATTCATGAGGAAATAAGGTTGAGATTGAAGCATGTTATGAGGTACAAGTCTGAGGTTGTTTTTTAGGCAACAAATATCTGAGGCATTCGAGATGTAAGGAAGCGAAAATATCAACGAGGATTAAGGTTATTATAGCGCAAGTTTGAGGTATCTCTGAAGAAATTTTTGTAGGTTTATCTTGGGGTCTATTGGTAGTGAAGTGACTTTTTTTTTTTTTTTCTGAGGTAGATTTCAGGTGTATAAGACAATATTTTTTTATCAGTCGTTTATTTGTTCTAGATATGTCCTGAGACTGATTTTTGAGGCAAGTTAAGCCTATTCTAAGTCCCATTCTGAGTGCGATTTTCAGGAGGAATTAATTCCAACGCAAGCTTTGAAGGTATTCTAGAAATTTCTAGTGTAGTTCAGGCCTATTTTAAGTGCTTTAGAAGCAGAAAGGCCAAGTTTCAGACCTATTCTAGGTGCAATTTTTAGAGGAGTTTGTAAGATCTGTTAGAACAATTTGCAGTAAGGTTTTCATGGATATTTTGGACATTCATAGAAGCAGTCATATAACTCAGGAGAGGAGAATATTGAGGTCTTGTCTTAGCGTATTTAAGGGGGACATTTTGATAAGGTCAAGGAGTTGTTTTGGGCATAAAAGACAGCATATGAAAAGAACATATCAAGGGTAATAAAGTCTATATTTTGTAGGTATCAAGGAAAGGAATTCACCTTGAAAATTCTGATCAGTTCAAGGGTGAACTCTAGTAATCTTTTCTGAATTTTGTAAATGATCTTTTTGAATAATTTTTGAAATAAGGGTGGTTGGGTGGTGCATGGGAATATTGATGTATTCAATTTGTAGGTTGGTGCTTAAGAAGTGTGAGTTAGTGATTAGAAGGGGGTTGGTGCTAGAAAATTCAAGGGGGTTGGTGCCTCCTTCTAGTTGGTGCTAGAAAATTCTTAAAAGCTAGTGCTTCCGGTGGGTGTAATCCTCTGATATATTAGAAAGAGTTCGATGGTTTTCTTCCATTTGGGTTTCCACGTAAAATCCTTGTGCATTGTGTATCTCTGGTTATTTGTTTCAATATATGATATATTGAATGCAATTATAAGTAGAAAAAGTGATAAATTGTTTATATTGATTCACCCCCCCTCTTAGTATCCATGAATACACCTACAACATGCTTGCACATGAATTTTGTTTTTTCCATATCTTGCAATTTCATTGTCAAGTTAGTTAGTTGAGATTGTACCTTTGTCAAGCCCGTAGATGTCTCTCTACCTCCATGTGTAGCCTCCAGGCACATCACAATATCCACCGCTTCTGCATGAGTAGTCACATTTTTCTAGGTGAGAGATACTTGAATATGGGGAAGAAACCTTGCATTGAACCATTCTCTATGATGCATGTTCTAGATTTGAAATGTCAACCTATCTAGAAAAATCTTGAACCGTTGGTCATAATCCCACACGGTTTCTCCTTGTTTCTGCTTAATATCCTTAATCTTTGTAACACATTGAGACTTTGACTTAGGATTTTGGAATTCCTTAAGAATATCTCTCTTAATATCTATCGAGAACCTTGTCTGTTCCATTAGCGAAGTGGCCTTGTACTTCATATACCATGTCAGGGATCTATCCCTAAATGTGGTCTCCAGTTGCGCAATCTACAATGCCTCATTTTTTATCCTATTCATAGACCATATTTACTCACAGGTGAACCAATGCTACTCTACATCATCTCTACCCATTCCATGGAACATGGGTAACCTTAGGGTACTATCCTAATTCTCCATCCTCAATCTGGAATTATGTCCTTCGGATTGACCATTAGGTGTCTAGGATCTCGGTACTAACACTCTTCCTAGATAATTAGGACTGACTTCATATTCTTATTCACTCATCGCTTTCCCTCTTTCTTCTCCTACTCTTGCTTTTACTCCATTCACCTCAATGTTTGTTGTTCTTTCTTCTTGGCTACAAATGTGCAAGGGGGGTTCAAAGAGGGGGTAACTCCATATTTTTCTACCATTTATTTTGAGGGAACCTAGAGAGTTTCCTACTTGCATTTGCGCAAGACCATTCGATATTGCTAACTCTTCTCCCCCATCACTAGTGGATCCTCCATCTTCCTCTCCTAATTTTTCATCTCATCTTCCTCTAAAGTTGCAACACTCCTCAATAACCAAGGGGTTCAGACTTCGTCTTCTAGGCCCCTACTACCACTACTATTGGCATCTCCACTAGATATCCTAATATTAATTTCGTTCCTCTTCATGGGCCTATCCTCATCTATGCTCCTTTATGGAACAACACTCTCTTTCGCTCTTCCTCCTGGTGTTGTGGTATCCTTCCTCTTCATTCTGGGCCTAACCCCTCATCGTGCACCCATTGCTAACTTTGTTCTTCTCTCTTCCTTGACTCAACTCTTCTTGTGTACCTTTTCGCTCTCTCTCTCTCTCTCTCCCCTCTGCTCTTCTTGGCTCATCCTCTTCCTCACCTCATTTTAAAAACTTCTGGAGACCTCCTCAACAAATACATCTCCTCTCTCACTTTTATCTCATCTTTTCATCTCACCCAACTCTAGGGAAGTATACTTATTCATCCTATTGGGATCCATGCACATCATCCCTTCTCCACGAACAACATTTTTATCCAAAGTGAGACTTCTTCTAATAGATTTATTCTAGGACCTTCCACAAACTTTCTTTCATCCTCGCTGAAAGAATCATTGTACTTAACAATAAATTCAATTACATGTCCTTCTTTCACCCAAGCAAACCAAAAATTGATGGTTCGAGTCCACTTGTTATCTAATGCCTTCAGCCTATCGAATGTGACTTGATCCTAGACCAATGGTTCTTGTGGTCTAAAAGAAATATTGGTAATAATATGCCTCTTAATCCATTCATACAATAGACAGGGAAACTCAACAAAGAAAAGTTCATGCATATCAGAGTAGAGATACATATTCTCCCATCGCTTCACATTAGTATTCAAACCTTGAGTTTCTCATTGAGAAAACTCATCTTCCTTTGTAGTTAAACAATCTTGAATTTATTCCTGATATGGATACCACCTCATTATTTTCCTTCATCACTCAATACAAAATCTTGAGGTCCCAACAACATAACCATTTGTTGGCTCATCCATTCTTGCACGTGTCTTTCTTAACACCCGGGGTTGAAGAACCAAGGTTCATCTAGAGTTGACCAAAAAAACCCCAAGGCATTGGAATGCCAATCCTTAGCCAAAGAATAAAGAAGGTCTCAACCAACGCTAAGTGGTATTCTTTCAAGTATTTAGGTGTGCCTCTTTCACTAAGCAATCCTTTAACGCGGGCCTAACAAAGTATCTTAGAAAAAAATGGTTACAAGTTTTAGCAATGAGGTTCATAATGGTTAAATATAGCTGGACATATCATCTTAATCAAATCTATTATTTCTTCCCTTCCAACCTTCCAATGCTCAGCTATGCTAGCACCAATTGAAGTAATGCAAAAAATAGTACAAGAACTTATAATTTGTTTGTGGCAAGGAGGGAAAAACTAATGTTTGAAAATTCCATATCATAAGTTGGATAGTGGTAAGAGATCCCAAAGAAAGAGGAGGACTGGGAATTAGAGATATCATGCATATTAATATTGCTTTGGGAAGAAAACTTGTTTGGGGAATGATTACCAAAAGAGCATATTCGTGGAAATATATTGTGGAGTAATTGTTTCAATTCAAGAAGAAAGAGATGTATTGAAGGGGGCGCAATAAAATCAGAGGGGATCCCACATTTGGAGGCTCATTAAAGTAGTTATTCCCTTAATCTAATCAAAACTCACATGGGTAGCTGGAAAGGGAAAAGACATAAGGATTTGAAAAGAGATGATAATGGGAAATCAACTAATGGAAAGTAGGCATGAGTTATTACCTTTGAAAGCATGGTTGGATGAGAGGAACCACTATAAAATTTTTGATATATCGAGGTGGTCTCAGAGCTCATGATACTAGCCAGGTTGGAATTGTGAGGATGCAATTAATCATGTGAGACGTATTGTTCCTATCCTATTCAATATTCTAAAGGGTTGTGTACATCAACATATTCAAAAATAATATTAGGGAGGATGGAGTTCCTTAGGTTACAATGTAAAGGGAGGATATTTCCATCAATTCCTATCCTTGTCATTGCCACAACACTCTTCCATCTAGAAAAAGGCATGGTTCTCTGATGTCCTTCCCAAAGTTAATGTTTTTTGTTGGCTAATGGTTCATGGAAAAATATTGACCATTGACAATCTCCAAAAATGAGGAATCTAAGGTTCTAGCAGATGCGTTTTGTGTAGGAACACATAAGAAAATGGAAAACATCTCTTCTTTGAATGCCTTTACTCAAAGCAAGTCTAAGACTTAGCTTTTGTAGGCATGAATCATAGACTTATCGAACCTACCCATTGGAGATATGTGTTTACACACCAGTCTAGGAATTAGAAAGGGACTCTAAGAGATAAGCATATTTTTCAATGGTACTAGACAACCATACCAAAATTCTTATATTGGAAGACCCGGTTAGCTCAAAACAAAGTTATTTTCAACCAAAGCTTAGAAAATCATGCTCTGGTGGTTGCTAAAGCCAAAAGCCTCATGATGGAAAATATCAGAGAAAAAAATATACATTCGTAGAATCAACAACCTATTGACAATGAGGAGATGGCATGGATGAGGTAATTTGATGAGTTAGCACTAGCACAAAATACCAAAAAGACTATAATAGATGCATGATGGCAGCTCATAGTAGGAGACAAAGAATTTACAAAATAGAGGAGTAGGTATATATCACACATATTCTTCTTCGACGGTGTCTCGAAAGGTAACCCTGGGGTGGCTAGAGAAGGTGGAGTATTTTTTGACCCTAAAGGAACAAAAGGAACCATTTTTTCTTGGGGCCTGGGGACTTTAACAAAAAATCAAGTGGATTATTATGCACTTTTGAAAGGGATAAGTTTATCTCTCAACTCTGGAATTAAAGAATTAGTCATAATAGGGGATTCAAGGGTGATAACAAAATCTCTAATTCATCAAAACATTCCCAAAGACATCAAGTTGGCTTCCATCATATCTAGAATTAAGAGGGATTCTAATAATTTTACCAAGGTCTCTTTGTATCACATCTTGAGAAAGCATAATGACATAGCATATGGTTTAGCTAATGAAGCATCCAGTCTTCCTCAAAGCACTCTGTGCAAAAATGGAGAGATTAATTTTTCTACAATCCCATAAGTTCTTATTCTCCATGGTTTAATTTAGAAGCTTTTGGTTTCAATGGATCTTGTTCATTGAAGCAAAGCCATGGTCTAAAGCGATAAGTTCATAGATACCATATGTAATCTGGGTTGATTATCTTATTTTTTATCCTAGTATGAAGATGTGATTATTATCAAAATATAATGGTTAGGAGTGAGGCACATTTATTGTTGTTGGTGTTTCTTCCTTTGGTTTCTAATGGGAGGAAAAGTGGTTTACCAACTGAAAATTGAATGTACATATGGTTGGATCTGAACTGTGTTCCTAAACCAAGTTTTTTCTTGTTCTATTGGCAGTTTATTTCTCGGCTTAAAAGGAATGATGTTCACACCATTAATCCATCTCATTTGTTGGAGTGGTGTTGGGCAGAGTGTTTAGGTGTTGGAACAAGGGCAGACCCAGGGTTCAATGCTTCAACAATGCACCAACAAAACCCTAACTACCGACCCTTTTGGAAACACCTGCGAAGCAGATGCAGTCTCACCCGAGGTAGAGGTAGGGGTGGTTGCAGGACTCCAGTATATGCAACCTTAGCTGGGACACATATATGTGATTACAATACTCTAAAAAAGAACTTAGAAGTTGTCATTCATTAGTACTTAACCTTTGTCTACAGTGCAGATAAACCCTAATTATAGCGCAACGCAATATTCAACAAGATGTTTCACATTGAAGAACTAAGCAAATCAACATAGATCAGATCTAGACTCTCATTCACATAATTAGGCACTAAGCTATCATATTCATCTAAGCATACATCATTTCACTAAGAATTAATCATATGAACCATAAAACAACCATAATGCACAAAGCAACCATAAAACAGAATATACGTGGTTCACCCCGAGCCTGGGGCTACGTCCACCAACTCTTTGTCTTCTTTATTATCTTCTGTCAATCATCTACATGCACATAGCCATAAGGTTCTACTCAGCATAGGACAGGAGAAATGTGCACACCTCGCTAGATCCTCCTTCCTCGAGCTAGGTTACAACACAAAGCCTTTACACAGTTTCTTACAGTCACTTTCACATTAAGCTTGCAAGTATCACACAATATGCACAAAACATGTACAAATATCACTTGCACTTATCACATTGGCCTTTACTTTCCCTTTTTCACTTAGCATCACACCCTTTTTTCCACCCCTACTTACATCGCCTAGATTTCTATTTATACATTACAAAAGGGCCTAAATATGGGTAAACCCATGGGATGACATCCCCATACCCATTACATAATCCCAAAATCCAAAAATCCCTAAAAAGGGGTTGAGATCCCGCAATCTTTGCTTCGACTTGCGCTTCGCCTTTGACATCTTGTCGAAGTTCCAAAATAGGTCAAACCTGACCAAGGATCTCCAAAACTTAGTCAAGGGCCAACAGGCCCTGACACTCACCTGTGACTCATCCTGAGTCACTCTACTTTGGGTATATTTGCCTCAAAATCGTCGAGCCTGACTCAAGCTGCTTCGACCTGTTGCTCATCCTTCAATCTCTTCGAATAGTTGGCAAGCTACATCCTGGACTGGTTGGAGCCTCTGAGTCACTTCCATGAATTTTCTCTATATGGCATGGACGTGTTGTTGAACAATGCATTGTTGTTGGGATCATTTCATTCTCTCAACTTCTGACAAGAGATTCAACTATTACTGTACCATCGTTGCTTGCTACTTTGCCTTCTGGAGCTGTGACTCCATTGTCTTCAGTTCAGGGTCCTTAGTAAGTCACTCATAAGTATGTGCACTTCTACTTCTAAGTTGTTGACATTATAAAGCTAATGCTCTGATCCTTTCAACTGCACTCCAGGCAGTGGCTTCTCTTTGGTATCACATGTCCTATAGAGTACTTGGTACTATTTGTAGCTCTAGATCTGCTATTCTCTGTTGAAGCTGCTGGATGGCTTCAACAAGTTGTGTTACTTGATGCTCCACTGGGTCTCCCTCCTTTTGTTCAAATCTTGTCACAGAGAGAAGTGCTCTGCTGACTGCTTCTTTTAATCCAACCTGCTCCACGAGCAGTTGTTCTTTCTCTTGTTGGATGTGCGCCTTTTCCTCTTCAAACTTTGCTTGGAGGGTAGCCTTCTCCTGCTTCATAACCCTGTATTGATCTATTACTTCCTCTTGTGCTTTCTTCAGGGCCACCGTGGTCTGTTATGTTTCTTCCTGTGCATGACGAAGGTGGGATTTAGTCACATCAGCTAGTCTGCAGAGTTGGGTAGGCTCATCTTCCAACTCTGTTTCTTCTGATGGAGGGGGCGTAGTGGACACTGTGCGGCTAGAGTGAAGGGATTTCTGTACCCCTCACAATTCTGCTTCAATTTTTTCATACATGGTCTCTTGCTTAGCTTCATTTCTCTACAAAAGATCTTTTGAGGTGTTTGATACAACTGCGATGATGAATTCAAAGTCATCGAGCATGAGCATAGTCTACAACTTGGTCTTACTAGCTTTTGACTTCTTCCACGATGTGGGTTTCGTGGGAGAAACATTTCTTTTGTGAGATGCATCTGTGTCATCAGGGGGATTCTATGGTGGTGTTACTTCGCCTTGCTTTTGCTAATCTTGTTTTCCATTTTTTTCTTCTTTATCTACTTCATCATCACCTCCTCCTCCAGGTGATTCTGAAGCAGTTTCTTCTGATTCACTACTCAGATGCTAGACTTCTTTTGTCTTCTTCCTTCTTCTAGTTCCAAGTGTATCATTCCCTTCACGAGTGATCACCGGGCTTCTGATTAGTTCAGGATCAGATAGTCCTGCGGGGTCAATAGGGATAAGGAGCTCTGCATGCCACTCCTTAGATATTTATTCTAGGTCCTCCTTTGTGAGTTTGTAATAACTCTATAGTACTTCTTTGTGTTTGTCTCCTCGCGCAGTGATGTAGATAAAATGTATGTTTGTGTGGAACTTCACAAATGGCCTGAACCTGTGTAGGGTGTTTGGCATTATGCGAGGGACAACCTCAAAAACCCTCTTTAACTGTAGGTAGTAGGTGTGGAACACTACGTTTGATTTCCATTATTTTCCCATATCTCTTTAATACCATAGCGAAGTGAACTTCGTGACTAAGGGTTCAGATGGCTCTAGTTCAGGGAAGGTCACACCTTCCGACATCTCCCAAGCTATGAACACAATGAGGATCAACAACCAACTAAAATGGAACTCATATCCTTGATCCTGAGCTTCACGACAGTCTTGGTCTAACTGGTTCACTAAGTATTTTTCCCAATTCATCTGTAGCCCCTCCACACATTTTCCTATGAGGTCAACAACAAACCCTGTGACCTACGTGGGTCTGTTCTTCCGAAATAGCTTACCAGCAATCAACTGGAAAGAAAGGCACACTGCGCCATTCTAGATTGAGGCTACCTTGTAGCCTCGCTTCCCTATCTCCACATCGTCATATGTATCTTTAATATTCTGCACCAAGGAATGGTCTACAACCTTCTTTGGGTAGAAGTCTTGCAGGTCTAGTCCCCACATGCTCAATCCGGTGATCCTATGGATCAGCCCCAGATCGATGGTGATGCATATATCTAGCCACAAATAACCACCATGCAAGCTCGACAACAGGACATTAACGCACGCGTTAACCTCCTGGTGCCTTCCAAAATGGGGTATTTTCATCATGTTTAGGATGGTTGACTGTGCAAGGTCCATACTCCATGGTTGGGAGATTATCCTCGACTTCTTCCCCTTCGTCCTCATCAAATACCTGTGAGGAGTGAGCATGCTAAAGTTCTTGCGATCCCCTAGGTTAAAGTCACTGATCTTTAGTGTCATGATATTATCTGGTTGAGGCTTGCCTGTGCGTATCCCCTTCGGGAGGTACGCAGTGACCAAGGTGTAGTCGAAGTCCCTGGGGACACTATCACGATTCACTGCACCGACCAGAGGCGGCATGTATTCAGGCATGATGGAAGCGATTAACTTCGTGTTTTCCAAGTCATCTCGATGCTTGGTTCTTTTCTCATATGAAACTCAGGATGGTCTAGATCCGCGAGCAGTCGAAGGGGAGGCTTGCACTCCTCACGTCGATGAGCCTTGAACTCCTATGGAAATCACTCTCTCTACCATTATATCGATTAAAATTTCCTCTACTGACTTTTCCACAGTGTTGAGCTCGTTCGACATGCATGCTCGAGATCAAATATCTCAGGCTGATGAAAAATTTCTCAATGTAATAGAATGGATGGCAAGGTCTCAATAAGCACAACATAGTAACAATGAGTTCTCTTGTTGGCTTGAATATAATTCGTGAAAGAGTGCTCAACACAATAGTCGATGGGATAAGTAGGCAGTGATGTAATGAATCTTTCGAACGGACAAGAAGCCTTCATCAATGCAGTTATGTCCGTTATGGCACGGTCCCAACGGTCTGATGGCGAGATTTATGATCATAATTGATGTTCTAACTGTTCAGGAATGTCAATCTAATGGTTATAATGCCTCCAACGGTCATATCGTTCTGCCATGGCAAAGTGCCAATATGAGTTGCTTTGATATTCCAGCGAAGTTCGAATTCTGGAGACCTTCCTTTTGCGAAGTCTTCTCTGGAACTTCTTGTAATTTCTAAAACTTTTATTTATTCTTGCTGAGCTTTCTAGCCTTCTTCCCTATGATTTGCGTTACTGGTTTCCTCTTCCGATTCTGATTCTTTTCTCCTCTTGGCATAGTAACTTCGTGCTTTTGATGGTTTTTTGTAGGGTTCAAGGTCAATACTTTTTCTCTGTCTGGGGTAGGTTCTCTACTCTCTTGTACAAATAGGCGTTTCTGGTCTTCTTGTGTTCTTTCAACTTCGACATCCAGATTTCTGGTCCTCAGTAGCTTCGACTGGTTTTCTTGTTCTTCCAGTAAGTGTGTTATTCTCTTAGCCATGAAGTCTCTTAGTTCTCTTTTTTTCTATTCTAGAGATTCCTCTTCTTATTTTCTTTGGATCTGATCTTTCTCAATCCAAGTTTTTTCTAGTAACATAGCAAATGGAGCGTTGTTCTCAATGAATTTAACAACCTCAAATTATTTTTCTGTCAAAGTGCCATGAGCACTCATAGATGTATGGGTAAGTCTTCCACATAGGGTTATCAACTTTCCTCTAAATAATCATATTCCTCCCAATGAAGGAATCATAGCAGGATTTCTTAAAATTTCCCAAGTTCTTTCTGTCATAATATTCACCTGTGTTTCCTCATCCAGAACACAGTCTATATCGAAGTCTCCTATTCATGTTTCTATGCACTCTTTCTATTTGAATATCTCTGATAAGTTGATATCTCTGCGGTAATTCATAGTTTCTTTCATTTGTAGTAATACAACCTCTGATTCTTTCTGGGGTTTTTCCATAGTCTTAATTTCTGAGTCTTTCTCAAGGTTTTCTTGTCTCATATTCATTCTTTCAACCTTAACAATCATTCTAGGGCAATCCAGAATGTCATGGTCCATAGATTTACAAAAAAAGACAACTAGGTCTTCTATTAGGGAAATCCTTAGCAAGATGGCCCGACCTTCTGCAGTTGTAACAAAGGGTTAATCCTCTCTTCCTCTTAAATGATCCCCAACCTTTCTTGTACTACACACTAGGATCGTGGTAGCTAACCTGCAGAAAATTATTCCTAGGATCCTGCATCCATTTGTTAGTCCAAACATTCTTTCTATGCTTAGGAATAACATATCTTTCATTATTTCTATCAGATATACTCATATCAAACCTTCTTTCTTCTAACTGTGCCCTAGTTTTCAGACTAGGACAAAATTTATCAAACATACCTAGATCCATACTTTTGAAACAAGAATTTTCACTTATCTTATCTTTAACAAAGAACAAAGATTTCAAATCTTACCTCTTTAATCAAAAAATTTCACTTTACCTTTATCAGGGCACAAAGATTTAAGATATTACCTCTTTTTTTTCGGATCAGACTTCTTTTCTTATCACAAATCTTTTACAAGTCAAGTATAATACTGCGCACTAAATCAATAGATCTACACACAGAGATTTCTTTCTCTTCATGAGTTCCTAGCAATCACATTTTCACTTCTCGGCAATGGAACCATTTGTTGGCATAGGGGCAGACCCAGGGTTCAACGCTTCAACATCGCACCAACAAAACCCTAACTACTGACCCTTTCGACAACACCTGCGAAGCAGATGAATTCTCACCCGAGGTAGAGGCAGGGGTGGTTGAAGGACTCAAGTGTATGCAACCTTAGCTGGAACACACATCTGTGATTACAATGCTCTAACAAAGCACTTAGTAGTTGTCATTCATTAGTACTTAACCTTTGTCTATAGCGTAGATAAACCCTAATTATAGCCCAACACAATATTCAACAAGATTCAACACGTTCAAGCACTAAGCACATCAACATATATCACATCTATCATCTCATTCACATCATTGCACTAAGCATTAATCATATGAACCATAAAAAAACCATAATGAACAAAGCAACCATAACACATGATATACGTGGTTCACGCCCATCCTAGGGCTATGCCCACCAACTCTTTGTCTTCTTTATTGTCTTTTGTGAATCATCTACATGCACAGAGACATAAGGTCCTACTCCGCATAGGACAAGAGATCTGCACGCACCTCATTAGATCCTCTTTCCTCGAGCTAGGTTACATCACAAAGACTTTACACAGTTTCTTCCAGTCACTTGCACTTAGCCTTGCAAGTCTCACACATTATGCACAAAGCATGTACAACTATCACTTGCACTTAGCACATTGGCCTTTACTTGCCCTTTTGCACTTAGCATCACACCACTTTTTCCACCCCTACTTACATCGCCTATATTTCTATTTATACATTACAAAAGGGCCTAAACATGGGTAAACCCATGGGCTGACNCCATACCCATTACATAAGCCCAAAACCCAAAAATCCCTAAAAAGGGGCCGAGATCCCGCGATCTCTGCTTCGACTTGCACTCCACCTTCGACAGCCTGTCGAAGTCCCATAATAGGTCAAACCTGACCAAGGATCTCCAAAACTTGGTCAAGGGCCAACATTAGGCTTCACACTCAACATTTTTACTCCTTTCATATTCGTCTATCCCTGTAGTTTACTTTGCAATTTTGACAATCAATCAAATTTGTGTGATCATTTCTCTAGAAATCATCAGTAGAGATATTTTGATATTTTGCTTGGAAGTTTCCTTCAATATTTGGGATTGGTCTTGTCCTTTATTCCTATGCTAGTTAATAGACTTTGGTATGGGAATTTTTTTTCTATTATGCAACTACTTGTTGATCTCACTTTGCACTTTTTTTTTCTTCCCTTTTGTTATGGCTAACTCAATGTTAAGAACCAAATAAAAAAATAGCATAAAAACCTCATAATAAGTACTCAACGCCTTTGACAAAGAGAAAATTTCAGATAATAAGCCTCTTTGAGGGGTTAACCTCATTATACACCACATAAATTTACAAATACAATATGATTCCAAATGAAAAGGTATCCTTGGTATATATAGGAGACTAGGAGGTATAATTACAACTAATGGACCCAAGAGGACATAAATAAAATAACAATACTAATGTAATATGCCCAAATTAAGGGGTAATGTGCCACTATTTAGGGATTACATGCCCCTCCCCTTCAGACAAGTGTTGTCTGCAACACTTGAGTAATTCTGGATGCTTTTGTATAAAAGACTCATCTTTCGAAGTGGAATCTTCAACAAGTAGTTTCTTCCACTTAATGAGATACTCTGAAATGGATCTATTCCTCAATTGGAGAATTCTTGTGTCAGTGATAGCTTCAGGATCCAATATGTTTTTCCTTCCTTGTAAAGTTATGGAAATATAGTTTGAACTGAGATATTGTCACCTATAACCTTCTTTAATCATGAAACATGCAAAACTAGGTGTACTCACGAAGATGCAGGAAACTCCAATTTGCATGCCATAGTACCAATCTTTTGCAACACCTTATAAGGGCCATAGTACTTTGGTGATAATTTATTATCCTTCTTAGCTTTCTTGAGGGACATATGTTTGTATGGTTGTAGTATTAAAAATACCCAATCCCCTACTTCAAAAATTATTTCACTGTGATGATGATATGCTTGTTGTTTCATGTGATTTTGTGCCATGGTTAGGTTGTCCTTTAATAGTTCGAGAACTTGTTGTTGAGGCTCAATGTGATCTTCCACTGCTTGAAACTTAGCTTTTTATTTTAAGGAAGAAGTGATGGATGGTGGGTGATATCCATAGAGTGCCATAAATGGTGTCATTTTTTTTTTAGTATGAAAGGGAGTGTTATACCACCATTCTTCCAAGGGTAGCCACTTGAAACATTGTGTTTGTTTATCAGATACAAAGCAATGAAGGTAGCCTTCCATAAATTTGTTCACTATCTCAGTTTGTCCATCAGATTGAGAATGATAAGATGATCTATGAGCCAATTGAGTACCCAAACAATAAAATAATTATGTCCAAAAATTTCCAATGAAGATGGGATCTCTATCACTTACAATAATATTTGGGCTTCCATGTAGCTTTTGAACTGTCTCCATGAATGTGATGGAAATATTACTGGCGTTGAAAGGATGAGAGAGTGCACAAAAGTGTGCATACTTGGTCAGTCTATCAACAATCACCATGATGACACTGTTTCCTTCAGAGTTCGGTAACCCTGTGATGAAATCCATGGAAACCTCCTTCCAATGCTGACTTGGAATGGATAATGGTTATAAAAGACCTAGGGTCTTAATTGTTTCCACCATATTTTTTTGGAAAACAAAATATTTTACCACAACCCTTTGAACATCGTTTTTAAGGCCATCCCTAAAAAAATCCTTCTTGACCTTGTGGTAGGTTTTCAAAAATCTTTAGTGCCCTCCTGCTAGAGAGGTGTGCAATTCCAAGAGTACCTTTTGTTTGATTTGAGATTTCTTACAAAAATATAAGCAGTCTTTGTACCATAGTGAATCATTTTTCCATGTAAATGTATCCGCTGCACTGGAATCCTGTTGCAACCTTTGAATGAGAGTCCACACTTTTTTGTCATTCTTCCATTCATCCCTTGCTTCTATTATCCAATCAGGTTGGATGATCGAGATAGCAAAAAGAAAGGCCTCAACATCTTCATCCTTTCTTGAGAGTGCATCTTCCACAACATTTTGCTTCCCTTTTTTGTAGATTATTTCAAAATCATAACCCATCATCTTGGTCACCAATTTTTGTTGTTCTTCTGAATATAGTCTTTGTTCCAAGAAGTATATAAGACTATCGTGATCTGTTTTGACCTTGAAGTTCCTACCTATTAGGTAAGGACACCATTGCTTCAATGCATGTAGTATTTCCATCATTTCCTTCTCATAAATGGGTTTGTGTAAGTCATTTCCCTTGAGTGGTAGACTTTCAAAAGCAAGGGGCCTTCCTTCTTTCATTAGAAAAACACCAATGCCATTTCTTGAGGCATTGCATTCCACAATAAATGTTTTTGTGAAGTCTGGTGTGTTCACGGTAGGAGCTTTGCACATCACCTCTTTAAGTTGTTAAAAATATTGAGTTTCCTACGGAGTCCATGAAAATGCATCCTTCTTAGTTAATGACGTTAAAGGTGCTTCTATTCTTCCATAGTTCCGGAAAAAATTGTGGTAGTAACCTGTCAAACCCAAAAATCCTCTAAGATTATTCAATGTTTTGGGAATTGGCCAGTCCCTCATGGATTTAATCTTGTTAGGGTATACCTTGACACTTTCATGAGATACAATATGACCCAAATACTCTACCTCCTTCACCCCAAAGAAAAATTTGGATGGTTTGGCATACAGTTGTTGCTCCTTTAGTAGATGTAGCACCATGTCAACATGTCGAATATGATCCTCCCAAGACTTGTTGGCATTGGCATGTTTATAGGCAGAGTGTGCTTGTCAATGATGGAAAGAACAACAACGACGATGGAATATTGGTAGAAATGACAGAAATAGGAAAGCAAGAGACCATGAGTAATTGTTATCTACAAGCTCAGGAGGACGAGCACATGGCAGAGAGTTGGAGTTTCCAGATAGCCATAGGATATCATGAAGGCAACAAGGAACATGCGCAGGATTCCTTAGAATCCCTGAGTTTGTAGAAGGAATCAAGATCAAGAGGAATAACGTAGAGTTGCAAGTAGAGAAAAAGTGTGCGTCAGGTCTGAGGTTAACTTCATTTCCAAAGCTTAGGAGAGATATTGTTTTTTAGATGCACAAAAGAGACCCAAAGTCATCAGGACTCACAGAAGGAGTAAAGGTAGAGACCCTTGAATACTCATAAAACATTGTAAGTCGTAGAGATAAAAGCTTCGAAGGAAAAGTGTAAGCTCAGGGTGAGAATCCTTAGAAGCCATCCAATCAAGAAATTGACGGTGTTGATCATCTCATATAATGAACGTCGGTCATATGAGTGACCGTGGGCTTGAGGACCGTTGGAAGATTGTGATCGTCGGATCTGCAAGCCAGATCAACAACAGGGATGAATGGAAGGGAGCGAAAGAAGAATTAAACATCTCGCTAGTTCCAATCATGCAATTGGTCTAGATCGTCAGATCTCATAGACTCAGATATCGAAGACTGTGGTTGATCCAACAAGCGATCAAATTAAGTCGGATTGAATTGTGACCATCGGATGCGTAATCGCCATATCAATGGCAGGGATAGATTGTAGAGATCGGAAGGAGAATTAAATATTGCGCTTGTTCCAATCCCGCAATCAGTCAGGACTGTCATATCTTATATCCTCAAATATCGACGATTGTGGTTGACTCACCAACGACGCACAACTTCAAATTGTGGAGTTTTGGTGATGATTTAAATCACTTGCAAGTTGTGGTTCCACAACCATCCTTGATCGTTGATCTTCTTTGAGAATCTTCACAACCGTCAGACCAGTTTAAGTGGAAGGATAGGATAAGCGAGGTTAAAGGGTTGAGAATTTGATTATCCGAATACACGTCAGCCGTCGGATCAAACCCAAATTTTTGTCAGCCATTGGATCATTTTAAAGTGGAAGGATAGGATAAGTGAGGTAAAAGATATGAGATCTCATTTATGCAAATTTTCGTCAGTCATTGGATCATTCTAAGTGGAAGGACAGGATAAGCTAGAAGAGATGCATCGCAGACAGATCGATCCATCGATCCAAGATCATGATCAAAGAACAACATTTAGTTCGGGTATAAGGATGTGAGGAGGTTAAGCTTTGAAAAAATTTCACTTCAGTTTTTTCAGTTTGAGATTTGAAAAACCCGAAGCATGGAGAGCCAAAAATCTGAAATGAATACGAACCATCGGATCTAGAGAACATACGATGAACGTTAGATCGGGGAGATCTACGTCAGTAGATTACATCAACAAACCTCGTCTGCAAGGACCTGTGGCAGACCACGTCAACAAAGGACATATGGGAGGTCATGTCAACAAACCACGTCAGCAAGGATATGTGGCAGACCACGTCAGTAAGGACATCTGGCAGACCACGTCAGCAAAGACACGAGTCGTCCGATTTGAAAGAACACTTCGGATGTATTCTCAAATGTTGAACATATACAGTGGAAGGATAATGTAAGTTTGAAAAGTTGAAATCCTGAATTTCTGAAGGACGAAGTTCCGATAGCTGTCCATCTCAATGTTTGATTAAGTCCTAGCCATCGGATTAAACAATGAAAAGATGAGTGTAAGTATCAAATCTGACCATTTATTTGTTTCCATGAAATAAACTGTCCGATCTGGTTGAAAGGTTAAATACCTGAAGGAGCTGAGGACCATCGATCTATAGGAGGACACACGTCAACAGATCATGTACTCTAGTTGGAACACTCCAGGAAAAAACAAAGGAAGGAAGAAAGTTGAGAGTTGAGATTCCTGAACCCCGAAAACCCGAAGTGAATCTCAACCGTTTGATTTGAGAAGACCATGTGTCGATAGATCGTGAACTCTGGGTGGAAGCACCATGGAGAAAGCAGAGTTTGAGAATCAAGACTCCCGAAGCGTGAAAGGAAAAATCGATCTTGTCCGTCGGTTTGGAGGGCCACATGTCACTTGGTCG
This sequence comes from Picea mariana, assembly GCA_032191745.1. Classification (NCBI taxonomy): domain Eukaryota; kingdom Viridiplantae; phylum Streptophyta; class Pinopsida; order Pinales; family Pinaceae; genus Picea; species Picea mariana. The sequence continues at coordinate 2,779 of JASDQU011443330.1, read as the reverse complement.
TTAAGACTAAGGATCGCGTGTGGACAGAGAAAAGAAGGCAGGAAAGGAAGATAGATTGGAGTCGTTGATATAAGGAGCATCATCAATATCATGAGATCGACGATCCCATCGCATTGCGGGGTCAGAACATGCTCAGGTCTTAATTTTTCATGAGCGGGCCACAATTGAAACCACTATTTTGGAGAAAGGATGCATGAAGGCTCATAGTGAATTGCGGGGTGAAAAGAGAGTTTCCCTCAAACCTCCCTTGGACGCACCCACAATCATGTGGTCACATGAGATCATTGCCCAAGGTCATATCGATAAATGGATCTACTGCTCACTAGACCGATATCGGGAAGTGCCCTTTTAATAGGAGTTTGGTCACAACCATGGTCACATCAACGAATGTTAAGGGAGGAGCTAGTACATCGCTAGTCTCCACCTTAGGATTTTGGGAGTTGGGATAATCAAGGTGACTCGCAGTAGAAAATATGAAACGTGAAGTCATGAAGTGCCTTTTGGATAGGCGTCTGATCATAGCTTGTGGTCACGTGTGTTAGGACCACACAATGTACCTTTTTGCCTATACTTTTTTCCACTATTACACTCTTGATCACCCACATTTAAACTCATACTATCACTTTATCTGATCATTCCTAAGGTATACAAACGCCCCTTCTCATTACTATACATTTAATCTATTTTGCATAATATTTTACATCATGTTCGTACTTAACCATAGATTAGAAATGTATAAGTGCAGAAACAGTTCAAACTGCAGATTAGCATTTGAGGCCTGATGTTGAAACACAGAGTTGTTACACAGTCCACAGTCGTTGATGCTGAAACACAGAGCTGTTATACAGTCCACAGTCATTGATGCTGAAACACAGAGCTGTTACACAGTCCACAGTCACTTATGCTGAAACACAGAGCTGTTATACAGTCCACAGTCGCTGATGCTGAAACACAGAGTTGCTACACAGTCCACAGTTGCAGATGCTGAAACATAGAACTGTTACACAGTCCAGAGTCACAGATGCTGAAAAATAGAGGAAACCGTTACACAGCCCAGGACCGATGACACTGAAACACAAAGGAAGCCGTTACACAGTCAGCGGTCAACAACAACCTTACAACAAAGCGCAAATCCCGTGGCTGAAACAGCCCGCGATTAGCGATGCTGAAATAGCATCAGCAACAACGAGAAGAAACTGTTACTCTAGCCGTAACAACAACATCTCATTCAGTACTTGCAATAGCATTCTGTTGCGCGAGACTAGGACATCCTATTCTGGTTTAGAAAGTCGATCTGACTAAGAATAAGACTCAGATACACATTGTAATTTTTTATCGATTGTATCGAAGGGATTCCCTCTTTAAATAAGAGGAATTCACCATTCGGGGAAACCAAGTTTTTATGTATTGAGAAAGCTTCAGAGAGAGGGGTGTACTTCAATTTCAGATTGTAATATGATACATTGATAGATGAATAGAAAACTGTTTTGAGCATCCTTCTCTAGCTTTTTCGTCTCAGGGGAATCTTGTGAGAAGGGAGGGCCCACCTTCTTCACAGGATTCACCCGTTAGTTTTAGAGTGTGTTAGTACAATTTTTGTTTATGCTTTGATTAACTTTTGTCTGTTGAAACACTACTTTTAATGAATTCTACTATGCTGAAACACTACTGAACTCTGACTTGTTAAAGAACTTTAGTTTATTTTCACAAAGTTTCTAATCCTTTTTAGCAGCAATCTTGTGTGATGATTTTCTGCAAGTGTGTTAGCCAGAGACTGGGTTAAGGGTTCCTGCTCAGAAAGGAAGGGATCAGACGATCCTGTTCTCTGTAGATTTCAATTATCTCTGCAAGTGTGTTAGCCAGAGACTGGGTTAAGGGTTCCTGCTCAGAAAGGAAGGGATCAGACGATCCTGTTCTCTGTAGATTTCAATTATCTCTACAAGTGTGTTAGCCAGAGACTGGTTTAAAGGTTCCTGCTTATAAAGGAAGGAACCAGAAGGTCATGTTCTCTGTAGATTTCAATCATTTCTGTAAGTGTGTTAGCCAGAGACTGGGTTAAAGGTTCCTGCTTAGAAGGGAATGAACCAGAAGGTCCTGTTCTCTGTAGATTTCAATCATTTCAGCAAGTGTGCTAGCCAGAGACGGGGTCAAAGGTTCCTGCTTAGAAAGGAAGGGATCAGAAGGTCCTGTTCTCTGTAGATTTCAATCATTTCTGCAAGTGTGCTAGCCAGAGATTGGGGTAAAGATTCCTGCTTAGAAAGGAAGGGATCAGAAGGTCCTGTTCTCTATAGATTTCAGTTACTTTTCACAAGTGTGCTAATCAGAAATAGGGCTAAGTGTTCCTGCTTAGAAGGGAAGGAATTAGATGGCCCTGTTCTCTGCTAGATAGAGTTAGCTTTCTCTACATTGTTGTTTCCATGAAAGTGTGTTAATCAGAAATAAGGTACTGAAGTTTCTGTTTGAGAGTAAGGGTCTTGTTCTCTGGTTACAGAACAATTATTCTTTCCTGTTGCAATTGTTATTTTAATGTAATCCAGGATTCTTTAGATTAATCTTTAAAGATCTGCAATAGGTAGGTTGCTTTCCTGTAATTCAAGTCAAAACCTCAGTTCATTCAAGGCAAGTGTGATTAATATAGTTCCTTTAACTACAACTCTAAGTTGCTTTTGGAATTGAGCATATATAGTGCGTGGTTATCTTTGAAATAACAGACTTCCCTGGGTTGATAATTTATGTAGCACTTGATTGTTTGAGTTAATTAAGCAATTATAGTGACCAA
>JASDQU011443325.1:21836-35363 GCA_032191745.1 Picea mariana | reverse complement strand
AACGATCCATCCAAACAATCATCTACTTCCCACACGGATGGAGTTATTGGATCCGTCAAAACCCAATCTACCACCCAGTCGACTAGAATGATTCAGTGACCCACTTCGATGGCTGCTCCCAATATAAATGTACCCTCTTCTACCCCCCCTCAAACTCAGGTCTCTGAGGTGAACGCGGTCCAATCAACCCCTTCACAACAACCTAGGGGCAATAAAAAAGTGAGAAATAAACCAAATAAGAACACTAACAACGAACAACCCAAGAATCAACCGCAAACCCCTGCTGCCGGAAAAAAACCACAACAAAAACCGAAATTCCCATGTCTCATTTGTGGTGATGATCACTACACTCGAGACTGCCCACATCGCGATGAAGTGGCCAAAATTTTCAAGGGAAATTCACAATCTGTTGTGCTTACTCAGCCTTTTCCACAGCAACAATCTTTGGTTGCCCAAACCCCCATGCCAGGGGGCAGTTCCAACCAACCCCATGATGAAGCCTCGACAAGTGCCCACATTTACATGTTTAACGGGGTTAATCTAACCACTCGCACTGCGACATATGACACGCCAGTTAAACCTGTTAAGCTGAAGACTACTAACGGTTCTTCACCAGACCCGTTACCATCCTATGTCAATCCTTTGTCTATTAGCCCTCGATCCGGGCCACTTCATATTGAAAAACCTTCGTTTGACTCTATCTTACACCCTTCTAAGAGCACCATCCAAAAATCTACCTTCAATCCTAATTCACGGGCTACCCAAAATTACAATATTGTAAAAGATTTGGCCCAAGCCCCGTGTTCTATGTACACCTTGGAAGTTCTACAACACTGTCCCAGCCAATGTAGAATGCTCTTAGCTGCTATCGTTGCTTTTGATCTTGAGTCATCAAACAACCTCACGTTTAATCTGGACGACCATCAAATGTGACTCTCCCACCAGTTAGCTTTCCAAATCGATGTTGTTGTTCACAATCAACAAATCCACTGAACTATCCTGGATGAGGGAGCCTCTACCTATGTCATGTCTCTAGCCTGTTGGAAAGGCTTAAAATCACCCGCCCTTAACAAATACTCTATGATGTTACACAGTTTCTATGGATGAGGTTTTCATCCTCATGGGTTATTACAATCTCTAGTCGTTCAATTGGGTGACAAAACTGTTACTGTTGATGTCGAGGTGATCGATGCTCCCCTCAATTACAACCTATTACTTGGAAGAAGTTGGTTCTACGCTATGACTGTCGTCACCTAGTCGTTGTTTTGATGTGTACAATTCCCCCATCAAGGCAAAATTGTCACCGTCGATCAACTTGATTTCTGTACACCCGACGCTCGCATCCCTACCACCAAAAACATTCCTTTTTTGGGAGACCACCCAGTTACGTATGAAAGCGTTGGTGTTGTCTTATTGAAATATTCTAGCCTTATGGGTACTTTCCCTACACCACTTCCACCTACCGTGCATCATCTTTCCGTCGTCAATATGATCTCGACTATGCCTTATCAATCCTTGGAATCATCTGATCCTTGGATTGTACCTAGTCCTTTGGAATTCGATGTGCTTAGTGACACTATGCCACTTAACCTAGCCGAGGCCGCATACGTAGCTATTCAATCTGCCTCTCCCTCTTCCAACAATTCACATTCATTGGCACCCAATGCTTACTCGGTGCCCTTGTGGTTGGATTCCCTGTCATCTTATGTTGATTACATTTCCCAAATTTTTCCTTCGGACGAATCTATTATGGAAATGCTTAGCATTGACGATCTGCCTTGGGATGTTAACCACCATCGATCCTCTTTTATTCCACCTTTCGAAGAAATTCACCTAGACATACGCTCTGTCTTCCCTCCCGATATTACCGATGCTCCGCGATCCCCCATCCTCACACAAGATACTTTCTCTGAGGGGAACATGGGTAACATCTCTACTACGATTGTCATTGACATCTCGATCAAAGAAGGTGTCGTGGAAAACATCAACCTTGGTGCTAATTGCACACCCGAGGAACTAGTCTCTTACACCGCTTTGTTTAAAGAATTTTGTGATGTCTTCGCATGGAGCTACAAGGAGATGCCAGGGATCGACCCTTCAATCATCATACACGAAATCAAAACTTACCATGATGCGAAACCTGTTCGACAAAATCTTCGCCTGGTTCATCCCAAGAAAATTGCAGCTATAAAGGCAGAAGTTGAAAAACTTCTAAAATCTGGCTTCATCTATCTCGTCCCTTTGACAGAATGGATATCCAACCTTGTTCCGGTTGCCAAAAAACAAGGGACCATCCATGTTTGCGTGGACTATCGAGATCCCAACAAAGCTTGTCCTAAGGACAACTACCCTACGCCCTTCATCGACCAAATCATCGATAATTGTGCAGGAAGCGTAATCTTCTCTTTGATTGATGGATTTTCTGGGTATAACCAGATTGAAATCTTACCTGCTGATCAACATAATACAACCTTTATCTGACCATGGGGGACTTTCGCCTATCGAAAGTTACCATTTGGCCTCAAAAACGCTGGTGCTACTTTCCAGCGGGCCATTTCGTACGCTTTTCACGATATCAAGCATATCACAGAGCCTTACCTCGACGATTTACCTGCCCACTCATCCAATTGATCCGATCACATTGATTACTTGTAGGCGATTTTTCTTCAATGTCGATTCTACCATATTCGCTTGAACCCCCACAAGTGCATTTTCGTTGTCAAATCCGGTTGACTCCTCAGTTTCATTGTCTCCAAAGATGGGATCCGGGTGGATCCCTTAAAGATCAAGGCCATTCTAGTCTTACCCCCACCTACCAATTTGACCCAACTCGAGAGTTTGCAAGGAAAAGAAAACTTCCTTCGCCGTTTCATATGCAATTACGCCGAGATAACTAAAGGATTCATGCGGTTACTGCAAAAAATCATCCCTTTCATCTGGAATGACACTGCCCAATGGTCATTCGATGCTCTCAAGCACGCCTTGACCCACGCTCCATTGTTACACCCTCCGGAGTACACAAAGGACTATATCCTTTACCTGGCCGCCTCCACTTCCACTATTGCAATGGTGTTAGTTCAAGAGATCTCTAACGACGAAGAACATGTGATTTATTATCTGAGAAAGAGTCTATCTGAACCCGAACTCTGATATTCGCATGTCAAGAAACTGGCTCTGGCAGTCGTCATTGCTGTCCAGAGATTCTGCCATTACATCTTATTATGCACCACCATGGTGATCGCAGACTCCAACCCCATGTACCACGTCTTGACATGTCAAGTACTTGAGGGCAAATATTCAAAATGGATCTTCATTCTTCAAGAATTTGATCTTGAGTTTACGAAGGCTAAAGCCAAAAAATCCCTGGTGTTTGCAGAGCTTATCTGTGCTCTCCCTCATGCCGATGAAAACATTGAACCTAGTTCTCTCCCCGATGAATCTCTCTTCCTCATTAGCACCTCCGATCCTTGGTACAGAGACATTCTCCTCTACCTTCAAACCCAACGTTTTCAGCCCAACATCTCTTGCGAAGAGCGTCGATGCATTCATCACCACTCTCGCTGTTATCTCATCATCAGCGACACCTTGTATCGCCGTGGTATTGACACCATCCTTCGAAGATGTTTGATTCACGAGGAGGATGAACACGTTTTGAACGATTGTCACTTTGGCACCTGTGGTGGTCACCTTTCCGGGATGGCCATAGCCAAAAAAATCCTACGTGCTGGCTACTTTTGGCCCTCGATTTTCAAAGATTGCATTGAGGCCATCAAAAAATGCCCACCCTTCCAAGTCTTTACCAAGAAGGCACGCACCCACCCTATTGCGCTGCACCCTATTATCGCCATCGGCCCCTTTTCCAAGTGGGGTATCGATTTCATGCAGTGTAAGCCTACCTCAGCCGAGGGGCATGGTTACATCATCGTCGCTGTCGACTACTTCACTAAATGGGCTGAGGCTATGCCTACATTCCTGAACGATGGTTGTACTGCAGCTCTGTTTCTTTTCAACCATATCATAACTCATTTTGGTGTACCACATGCCATTGTTACTGATCATGGTGCACACTTCAAAAACCAGATGATGAGCAAATTACATGTCAAATTGGGTTTTCTCCATGAAAACTCATCCCCTTACTACCCTCAGGCTAACGAACAAGTTGAGGCCATCAACAAAGTCCTAAAAACCATGATCCAACGCATGGTAGGGGAAAATAAGACATTGTGGCATTTACAACTTTTCTCCGCTCTCTGGGCCTATCACACTTCTGTGAAAACCTCAACTGGATTTACTCCTTTCCAGTTGGTATATGGCATTGAATCCATCCTACCAATCGAGTGTGATATTCCATCACTCAAACTGAAAGTAGAACTCCTGCCCCATACTTCTGCCGAAGAAGAATGACTCTTGTATTTATCCAAGCTGGATGAAACATGTTGTGATGTTGCTCTCATTAATGAGGCACATCAAAAACGAATTAAGAATCAATACGACAAATCCGTCCACCCTTGGAATTTTGCAGAAGGAGACTTAGTGCTCGTTTATGGCCAAGCTCATGATAAATTGGGGACAGGAAAGTTAGAACCTATGTGGCACAGTCCTTACATCGTGAAGCATGTTCTACATAGAGGTGCTTACGAACTAGTAGATCATGATGGAATTTCCCTGGGAGAGCCCTGAAACGGGATTTACCTTAAAAAGTACTATGCCTAGATCACCTAGCATCTGTACTTTATACATTATTGTATTTTAGTTTGGTGTGTCTATTTCTTTCACGTGCTCAAGTCTTTACCTTTGCCACTCATGACTATGCTTGTGTTTTCATGCGCAGATGACATCTTCCTTTCCTATCTTTTTTGTGTTCACGGATGGAGCTAGTCGACATACCCGGAACATAGCTTTGGCAGCATGGGTTATTTACCAATTTGACTAGGTGTTGAGTTCAGGAGGTATCTGCTTAGGACCAACAACCAACAATATGGTAGAATATCACGTTGTCATTGGACTGTTGACCCAAGCCTCCTCTCTAGGTATCTCTCGTATCATTATTTACTTATACTCCCAACTCGTGGTCTATCAACTCAACCGTATCTATGCTATCCATATTCCTATCCTACTACGTCTCCACTTACAAGTTCGCCGTCTTGAACGAATGTTCGATTACATTGAATATAGACACATTCCAAGAGAACTTAATAGTGTTTTGGATTCATTAGCTAATTATATCATGGATCGGTATCTTGCCCACATATAAGAGTTAAGGAAAGAAAAATTGTACATTACATGTAAATTAAAACACATCATAGACATCATCATGTACAAATCATTGGCACTGTAAAAACTTGAAACTGTACATATATATATATATATATATATGGCATGACTGAAATGTTTGGATTACATCGAAAAAGTATGTAGAAGAGAAAAATATCGGGTCTTTCCACCCATACAACGTCACCTGACAAGGCATACAAAAATATGATCACCAGAGAGGCTCTAATCTCCCCGCACTACATTGTGCTGCGAGTAACATATCACCGCACGCACTACGTGCCTCAATAGAGAATTGATATTCTTTGGTACTCCAACAGTGTGCCTCTGCAGATTTAAAGGCACTTCTCCCCTCCGTAAAGGAGGAATGCCCATCGTGAGGCCTTGGAGGTTTTTTTCAACCTCCTGGAGACCTATCACTAGTACTGCCGAATCTGTTGCAACCGGAATTCCCCTGCGACGTCCTGGTACCGGTATATCGACCGGGCGCACTGCTCCCTTGTCTGCATGTTAAAAACAATACATCTGTTAAAACTCCTCTACATACCCAAAAAAATATATATACATTAAAAACTCAAAAAACAAAAACTAGAAAAGGTATGGCTAAGTCTCTTACCTGACACATCCCAGTCTTCCCCCACGGGCAAAATCAAATCCATGCTCCCACAGAAATCTACCTCAGCATAAGGAAAGTCCTCTATCCGGATATGCTGTCGTCTCAGCCAGGCAAAGAAATTGCCAGTGAAATGGAACTCTGACTCCGATACTATCCTTGGAGACAGACTAGTCCACATCTCCATCCTCGGTTCATCCACTGGTCGCATTGCCAGTGCTATCTGAGGCTGCATCTGGGGAATGTGTTCTAGAAAAAATGAGACCAAAAAAGAGCCATAACCAAATTGCTTTTGTCTCGTCCTGCACCGTGAAACCTGTTCCTTCACATTTTGAAGGAACCCTGCACTCCAGTTGAACAATGTTGGTTCCAAACACTGAACACCATGAGCCACCTGTGATCTTGATGCCAGATGCACGCTAGTACTACCCGTCATGCTCATGATAGCAAATAGTATAGACCGGAGGGGCAACTCTCGAATGTCCTTGATAGGGATTCTACCCCCTACCAGTCTTGCTCCTGGGATACAGTGGAGTGCCAGATACACGTCCACTTTCTCGGGTAGCACCCTCTGCCTAGAGAAAGATATGGGAACCACTCTTTTCGAGAGACCGGTCAAAAAATACACGTCTTCTAACTCAATGGTTAAAACCTGTGTGCTAATTCGGAATCCTTGCTCTGCAACATCCCATAGGCCGATCATATGCTCAAGCAATAAAATATCTTTCTTCATTTTTTGCAATTTGAAGAACTTTAGTAAGCCACAATCTCACAATGTGGCCCATGTGCGAGGACTCCGCAAGGCGGCTAAGTCATCCATCTCATGTTCTCTTTCTTTCCACTCGATCATGGTCACCGAAATTACCTACAAAACAAAAAATAAAGAAATTCATTATTCCCACGTTTTGGCATTTTCAGCAATTTTTAAAAGTGATTTAAAACAAGAAATCTAAATTCCCATATCATTTAAAATGATCACACCCTCTTTTACAATCACCACGCCCTTCCCTAGCCATTAACATTCATCAAACAACAATTAAAACGTTTAAAAAAATCAAAACAACTTAGTGGCTGCGTGGGCGTATGGGAATATTTTTCATGGGTTCTTTTGCCAAAAAATGACTCATCCAATCAGCTATTGAGGCATTGTCATCTTGGCCACCCTCCTCTAGAACATTTTTGCAAAAGAATCCCCTTTTTTCATCATTTTTAAAAGAGGTCAATTTTGGTCTTTTTGGGAAATTTAGGGCTTCATATTTTAAATTAAATGATGCTATTAAAATGAATGTGAAACCATGTGTTTGAAAGAAGAACAGATGGACATCTACCTGGTCCAAACGGCAAGCGAAACGGTGAACCGTAGCTCCAGTAGCGAACAAAGCAAGATCCCACTCAAAATGAGAATCTCCACTACTCCAAAATCCTTGTGCAAAATGAAATGGTAAATGGAATTTTCATTGTATTGTTATTTATAAATTTTCATTTTTACAAGGTATAGTCATTTTTGGGTTTCTCTAATAACATAATGGCTTCACTAAACCCCTAGTTGGTAGTTCTGACATCGCAGGTTTCCTGGCAGTTACGGATGATTTACCTTGTCACACTTATGAGCATAGTCTTAGTTCGTTCTCGAGCTCAAAAATATGAGAACGTAGCCGGGTAAACTTTTATCTCTTTTTCGGACCTATACGGATACATGAACACACAAAAAAGGAACCCCCCTGGAGTCTTCTTTAAACCCTTTTCAGACTCTCTAAATATGAAAAGATTGTTGAGTGACCTTGCTTCCTTTCACACTTGTTAAAAGGTCAGAAAGGGCGTCTTTCGAGCGATAGTTNAATCCTGAAAAACCTTCGAGTTTTCTATTTTTGGACTCGCTAAACCAAACATCGACAGGCCCATATGGGATTGAACCCTTACTTCTTCCAGTTCGTTACACAAAGGAAGTGGAACTTACCGAAGGTGAGTTATATCAATCATGTGTTATCCTCCTCGAGCTCATTAAATAAAAAAGAGGTACTCATCTATCTGGATGGGGGGGAAATTGAAAGGATCAAGCCAAGCAGTCTCTTGAGAACATTATCCAACAATTCTTAGAGTCGCCCTTGAACACAACACTTTGTCATTTGCATGCATCATAATCTGCTGAACCTCTGCACTTAGCCAATCCTTTGAGTTCCTTTCACTCCTTTGGGTCACCCGATGCAAGTCACCGTATCCACTGCATAAGTCTTGGTCCATGTCATGTTTTGTTGTTGTGCCTCAGTGTTCAAGGGAAGTATCCGCCTCTAGAGTCAACCATCCCAAATATCTTTCCTCAAAACCTATGTCAGTCCATGTCCGTTTGATCCACCAATCACATCTCTATGTCCGTTGATGGGGGATACATCAAGGACCTCCCTCAATGAGTCTATTCCTGTAGACTTCAACACATTATCTAGGAATTAGACTTAGAAACCAGTTAGTACTTTGGGACCTGCATGCCTCAATGGCCAGCCTCCTCACATTCGACAATAGGTTTACATCATTGACCTTTGATTGGATGATTCCACGGATGTTCGAACTTAGCTAATCTATTCACATTCGTTGGAATGTACTAGGGTACCTTGGGAATCATTGACATTAACGATGATCTCCCTTGCACTTGTTAACAGTTTACATCATTGACCGATAATCAAGTGGTTTCTACCATGTTCGACATCAGGACATCTATTCACATGGTTAGAATTGTACCACATTGATATTGGTAAGAAGACCCTGGGTTGAGTAACCACTTTGATATATGCTTTGCCCAGGCTACGAAGGAGTTTCTATTGGACAAGGAACACATACACTGTTACATAGATCCACTTTGTATTGGTCGTGGCTATGTCTTGTCATCTCGTAGATCCACTGTGTATTCTTCATGGCTATGATCAGTCCGAGTCATCAGAGTATAGATCCACATTGTATCTTCGGTGGCTATACCTTCTTATCAATACAATTATGGATCCACAGCGTATTTGATGGAGGCCATATCTTTGAAGTCTTGATCACGCAAGAATAGGTATGCCTGCCTTGGGTTTTGAAACATGTCATGATATTTGTTGGATGTTTGTGTGCAGCTTCCATCAGGTTCTCCGAGTCTATACCCTTGCTTGAATGTTTAAAAATCATTTCAGTTATCAGTTCGCATCTTCTAACTTCATACTTTGGGGGGCAATCTGTTACACGTCAAAATTACTCAACTGGATAAGTGTCACATGTTCCTCTCAATTGTCATAAGTGTCGCAAACGTTGTTCAAGCATACTGCCATAATGACAAAACTAAGGAGGCACTTAAAACATCTCATACACTTGATTTGGAGAAGGGGAACGGGTTAACTGAAGTCAAAGAACTCTTAACACCTAAGAACATCTCTTAAACAAAGGTTTTGAGGGTGAGCGCTCCCCTACATCAGCCTTAGGAGCACTGGCGCTCCCCTATAAGGCCTTAGGGAGACTTATAATGCTTGTCTGCCCCTCTAAAGGAGCGCTATCCACCTTTGGAGTGTTATCACTTCTCTCAAGCTTCCTAGGGAGCGCTATAGTGCTCTGATGCCCATTTTGAGGGAGCACTGCCTAATCTGAGGTAGTAGTTGGCCCGTTGAGGAGAATAAGGGGAGGATATTTCAAGTTTAGAAGGCAGTTGCATTCAAATTCTTGGTTCCATCAGGAGATCCCTGATCTAAGGAGGAAGTTCCTCAACTTGTTCTAAAGATAACTCAAGAGGTGAAGCTCCTCTTAACCTATATAAGAAAGCTCTATGATGGTGAAAAGGAGGAAGAATTGCTAGCATGAAACCTATGATCTCATAGGAAACACATAGTCAGCCAAAGGAGAGTGATCAGTGAAGTTGCTGTCATCCAGGTTGTGGATATTTCGAGCAAGGGTTAGATGAAGGGGACTTGACAAAGTTGTCGCATTCACATCTACGATTGTAAGTATTGTTGTCATTATTCTCATTAATATGATATGCTTGGCCTGTTTCTTTCTAGTTTGTTCCTGATGTTACATGAACTTATCATTGATAGATAGATCTATTTTCAAGATAATATTAATAGAGTAGGAAGTGGTTGTATCTTGTTTGTCTACAGAACTCAGCGAGGAGAAAAGGATCAGAGCTCAACTCGGAGCGTGCAGGGACAAACGTCGATAAAGAGGTACTTCTGTTCTCCTTCCTTCTCATGTGTTAGTTTGTATAGATTTGAAAGGAAGTCAGTGTCCATGTTAAGGATTTTCTGTTTTAGAGTTAAGGTCAAGCTCTTTGAGGAAATCTACCTGTCCGCAGGGAGATTTTCCTACAACAACTTCGTCAAGACTAGTGGGGTTAAACAGGAGAAAATTATGATGAATATAACTGTGAAGGCACAAATAAACTCCATTAAAGTTTCATAAGAATCCAAAGGAATTTTCAATGCAAGAGATTTATTCCTAAATTTTTCTATGAAACTTTGTACAATTTAAAATTTACTTTGCCTTAAAGTTTGTCATTCCATCACTTCTTTATGTAAATACCCTAATGGATAAGACTTCTTCCTTATCGCTGATTTAAATTACTACCATGAGGAAAGAATATTACCACACTTACTCCTACCCTAAAGCTTGTTCTCCCACCATACGAGAGTGGTTCCTTCCAACCGAAGAGAATCCAGTTGCACTTTAACTTCTTCTTCATCAATATGTTGGAAATGGAAATACACTTCAACCTATTGGATCCAATTATCTATGTTTTCAAGATTAACATCTTCATGAAACATAGGTAAAGAAAATTTTGCATCAAGCTTTAATAATGGCTTCTTAAAAGAGGCTTTTTGGATAGAGTGATGAGAATGATGAGAATTCTCAGAGGAAGAAGAACTAGAACGCAAAGGTGAAGACAGAGGCTCGGGAAGATCTCCTCTAGTCCCTTGGTTTATTGAAGCATCATCATATACATTTGCTTCCTTTTTCTTCCCTTTATTCTTCATCTTCTTCTCGTAATCTCCATACATTCCTTCAACCATTTCTAACATGTGATAAAGGACCATGTGAAATTTTTTCTCTTGTTCATCACACTTCTCCTCTTCTACCATTTTCTTCCGTCGGAATGCATGACCAACTTTGGGATTGAAAGTATTAAGAGTTCCTTCACCTTGCTTATGTTTGGACCTAGTAAGAATTCATACTCAACAATTCAAGTCAAAGATGATTTCTCTGATACCAACATGATCCAGGATCTTTTCATCGTGACTTATAAAGAATTGCATTAAATTAGCATAAATTAAAGTGCACCATTAAATCATTTGAAACAATGATACTATGGATATAATCAGAAATCCCTGTCCTTTCTGAAATTTCATAATTTTTTCTTAACCATTCAAAGGAAGAAAAACATAAGGGAGGAGAGTTTTCACCTGTAAGCCCGATGCTTTCATCACTTTTGACTTCATGATTGGATATTTTATGATTTGAAAAGCCATTTTGTTTCAATATTTCGAATGATGAAAAACATAATGGCAAGGTTTTGTCACCTAACTCACAACCTTCTTCATTCTTCTCAGTATTATCATAGGTAAAATTTTCCATCTTTTTGGGATTTTGGATATGCTCACCTTCGGCCTTTTCTTGGACTAATGACTGAATTTTTGAACCTACAAAGTTTTCTTCAGAATAAAGAACAGGTAGATACTCATGATGATTTGGACAAAAATCGTGGAGGACTTGGGGTAGCTTCAAGGGTATGTATCTAAGTTGGGCTCTGGAGAGAGTATAAATAGGGGAGGAGGCATTGAGCTTGGATTTATGGGGTTTACCAACTTGATCGTGGTCATCACATGGCCCAGTTGTAAAACTCTTATCGAGATCATTGATATGGTGGGGGCATGCATGTGCAATTTTAAGAGGAGGATGAATGATTGCAATTTTTTCTTGATCATCATTAAAATGAAGCAGGTAAAGAAAAATTTGTTTGGCATTTTCAAGGAGAAAGCAGAGGCAACTTATACAACAACGAGAAATGATTAGAGGTCAGTTACAAATGAGAAATGATTTGTAATAACCGCTACCATTATTTAGAGGGACCATTAGAAACAGGTTCATCATATTTAGATGTTGTTTGTCCAAAACTTGTTGGGAGGTACTTGAGAACTTATTTTAACTTGGTGATCTCTTCCCTTAGAGTATCCAACCAGACCGGTTGATTCTCTCCAACAATTTCAACCGTTTTGACTATGACCTCTCTCTTTTGTCTTTTGGTCCATTTATTTTTTACAGCTCGCCTATTGATGACCAGATCTTTCATAATGGGATTAATCCTGACTTCCAATCCAAAATCTATATCAGGTTCTGTATGGAACTTTGTCACCAATATACATGCAATTTCCTGTTCTTTACTGCTCATAGGTTAACTTTCCATGTTGCCTGAATAACTGGTTGCACTAGAGGTAGCTTGGTCCATGTGTCTTACTTTCATAAACACCAAAACATTATTGGAGAGATTAGAGAGTTTAAAAAATTGGAAATTACTTCGCTCACGGATAAAAATAATGCCTTCATACTTGGGTAATTATAGAGTTCCAATCATGAGATGCTGACAGATTCGCTGACGGGTACATTGATTTACCATGCTTGGCCAATACATTTCAAATGATTAGTGTTCGAGTGTGTTAAATGGAGGTGTTCACCTAACATTATATGATTGTGAAGTAACAAATGAGTGAGATAGATTGATTTCAACCAGCCACCACCAGTACCCACGAGTGTTTGATTTGACGTATAGGAACACGTGATATCGGGGTTTTGGAGAAAGTGGTTTATGAAACCCGCCTTTCGCCTCAACGTACCTCTGGAAGTGACATGCATTCATCTTGAAAATCACAATGGTTTCCCCAGTCTGCCTTTATATAGTTAAGTCCCGTGCAAGTTTTCCGCCCATACGGGCTCCAACCCTTGATATGGGTCGTTTTATAATCAACGAACTATAGAGATTTACCTTTTTTTGCCTCCGCTATACTTTCTCTTACGTCGCCAGGCATGTCCCGGTTCTCTAAATTATCAATTTTCCAAACTATCACGCTCCCACGACAATGTAAATTTCGCTAACTTCCCGAGACCTAGATCTTGTCTGAAAATGTTATGGTGACAACACCTTCTTTAATGGTGCACTTTAATTTATGCTAATTTAATGCAATTCTTTATAAGTCACGATGAAAAGATCCTGGATCATGTTGGTATCAGAGAAATCATCTTTGACTTGAATTGTTGAGTGTGAATGCTTACTAGGTCCAAACATAAGCAAGGTGAAGGAACTCTTAATACTTTCAATCCTAAAGTTGGTCGTTGTTAGGACGACGCTATGCACCTTTTTGCCTATACCTTTTGTCATTATTATACCTTTCATCACTAGTATTTAGACTCACATTATCACCTCACCTGATCATTCCAAGGTATACAACGTCCTTTCTCATTATTACATGCTTAATCTGTTTTGCATAACACTTTACATTACTTTTGGTCTTAACCATTGATTAGAAGTGCATAAGTGTCTTATCTGCAGAATAGTATTCAAGACCGATGCTGAAACACAGAACTGTCCAGTTGATGCTGAAACACGGAAGCTGCTACACAGTCCGAGGATGCATATG
>JASDQU011443325.1:5453-21736 GCA_032191745.1 Picea mariana | reverse complement strand
AGCCATCCATCTTAGTATCCAACTTAGCTTCTATTGAATCCATCAACTTGGCTTCCATTGAATCCATCTTCTTTTGTAGTTCATTTATGTCCCTACACATTTATTCACCTTCATCAAGAGTCCAATTAGGATTTTCTGGAGGCTTATTTGGTGTAGAAGGTCCCTTTTTTGGTGGCATGTTGGCCAAGTATCACTTTTGAATCTTGATTTTGAGGCGATTCTGCTAGACAATATTTATTCTATTCTATCTCCCAAGTTTCAGCCCTTCTGGGTATGAAAATTTCTTTTAGGTATTTATATGATATGTCTTCTCTGCAATGCCACAGGTCTGATCAAAATTGGATGTGCCAAGTGGAATTTACGGTAACTTCCTCACAACTTGTCGATTTTTGGCCTTTCCAAGAGATCTCACTTGTATAGAATACCCCGCAAAAAATAATTGATATCAAATTTTGAAACTCACACCCAAAATAATACAAAACTTCCACGATCTAATGAAATCAGTCCCACTCAATTTGGATACTCTAGCAAGAAATTATGATTGTTTTACCTGGAACACCTTCTTGAGACTAGTCAATAAGACTAGTCAGATTCCCTATCTTACACAAGGTGTATATACAAATTTAAGATGACCCAGAAGCTGAAATTTTTACCACAGAAACCTTACTAATTTATGTAAATGGCATCCTGATTTCAGGGTCTGAAACGTTAAAAAAAAAAATTTAGAGAGAAAATTCCTCAATGACTCATTTCAGGATGATTCCATAACCCTATCTTGTACAGGCTGTATCTACAAAATTATAAGGCCTCGGGAGATGAATTTTAAACCCAACGTACCTTGATCTGTCTACTAAATATCCTCCAAGCCGTGACATATAAACATTGTATAAAAATAGTTATAGTGAAAATTCCACGGTGTCTCAGATTTAGCAGCAAAACCCCAAGACCTTGAGCTCTGATACCATATGTTAAGAACCAAACATCAATATAGCATAGAAAAACCTCCAGAAAAATACTCAACACCTTGAAAAAGAGATAATTTCATATAATGAGCCTCTTCGAGGGGGAAACCTCCTTTTACCCCACTTAAATGTTTAAGTACAAGATGATTCAAAATGAAAATGTCTCCTTGGTATATATAGGAGACTAGGAGGTATAATTACAACTAATGGCCTAAAGTTGACATAAATAAAATAACATTACTAATATAATATGCCCCAATTAAGGGGTAATGAGCCAATATTAGGGCTTAACNCTAGTCTCCTATATATACCAAGGAGACTAGGAGGTATAATTACAACTAATGGCCTAAAGTTGACATAAATAAAATAACATTACTAATATAATATGCCCCAATTAAGGGGTAATGAGCCAATATTAGGGCTTAACAAAACCATTGTGGTTTTCAAGATGGACCCGCATTGCCTCAAGAGGTACGTTAGGGCGAAAGGTGGGTTGCCTAAAACCACTTTCACCAAAACCCCGATATCACGTGTTCCTATACGTCAAATCAAACACTCGTGGGTACTGGTGGCAGTCAGTTGAAATCAATCTATCTCACTCATTATGTACTTCACAACTGTATAATGTTAGTTGAACACCATCATTTAATGAAATTGAATGCTAATCATTTGAAATGGATTGGCCAAGCATGGTTAATCAACGTACCCATCAGTGAATATGTTAGCATCTCATCATTGGAACTCTATAATTACCCAAGTATGAAGGCATTATTTTTATCTGTGAGTGAAGTAATTTCCAATTTGTTAAATTTTCTAATCTATGTAAGAACGTTTCGGTGTTTATGAAACTAAGACACATGGACCAAGCTACCTCCAACGCAACTGGTTATTCAGGAAACATGGCAAGTTTACCTATGAGCAGTAAAGAACAGGCAATTGCACGTATATTGGCGACAAAGTTCCATACAAAACCTGTTATAGATTCTAGATTGGAAGTCAGGCTTAATCCCATTATGAAATATCTGGTCATCAACAGGCAAGCTGTAAAAAAGAAACAGACCAAAAGACAGAAGAGAGAGGTCATAGTCGAAATGGTTGAAAGTGTTAGAGAGGATCAACCGGTCTGGTTGGATACTGTAAGGGATGAGATTTCCAAGTTAAAATAAGTTATGAAGTACTGCCCAACAAGTTTTGGACAGACAACATCTAAATATGATGAACTTGTTTCTAACAGTCCCTCTAAAGAAGGGTAGCGGTTATTACAAATCATTTCTCATTTGTAACTGACCTATAATCCTAGAACGACGAGAAGTCTAAACGTTTTGTATTCCATGAAGAAATATTATCTCTATATATATTATTTAAGAGAATAAAAAGGGGGGAAGCCTACCCTATGTGGGGGGAGGACCTTTGTAAATTTTGGGGTTATTATGAATATATAAATGTAGAGCCAGATTTTAGACTGTTTACGAAAAGATTCTAACTGGCAGTGATATGAGTCTTCTCTCTTTTCATAGTATGTGTTTCCTATGAGCTTATATTTCATTCACACTTCTTCTTGTCCAAAGTGAAGGATTAAAGGCCCATAATTCATCATTCGATGCTCTCCGCTTAGTAATTTAGATCATGTTTATCTCTTTCTGAACTATGTCCAATTTCATTTCTTTAATGCTCTGATGTAGTTATATGTTTCTTTTTCTTCCGATGCCATGCAACATTTTCATATAAACTCAGACACACTACATGATTTATCCTTTCTCCTCTAAATAGTCCTCAGGTATGACAATGTATTATTTATTTCTGACTCCATATCCCAAAGTGTTCTTCTCCTTCTTTACTAGAAAATTTATAAAAACTCCCAAACAAACCGAAACTAGCCACCGATTTCCATAGATATACCCAGTGACATGAGAGATCCCTCTCTAAGTTGAGTAGGCTAGTGCCTTAGCTTTAAATCTATTTGAAACAGTTACCTCTATTGTTTGTCTATTCAGCTGGACAGAATTTACAGAGTGCTAACATAAGGAAAAGATAAAAAATGAAGAGACTT
The DNA here is from genome assembly GCA_032191745.1 of Picea mariana. Taxonomy (NCBI): domain Eukaryota; kingdom Viridiplantae; phylum Streptophyta; class Pinopsida; order Pinales; family Pinaceae; genus Picea; species Picea mariana. The sequence goes on along the minus strand of JASDQU011443325.1, from coordinate 18,724 downwards.
AAGAATCATATCTGGAAAAAAAAACTTGATAATAGAGTTTTTCCCTAGTGGACTACGTCTCTGGGTCTTTCTCTCAAATGGGTAGGCTCTTTCATTAACTTAACAAAATAATTTGGAAAAATACATAAGTATACCTTATTCTAGAATCAAGCTACATAAATAATGCTTAGATCAGAAAACAGACAACACCACTGAATTAGTGCCATCAAATTACCCAAAAAGTATTGTCTCCACACCTCGATCCAACTCTGGCACTCCTAGGCCCAAGAGGAATTTTGTTTCAGTTTTTGTGCCCTCTGCGACTTGCAATTATGACTGTACTTACATAAAAATGCATGCTCAGATGGTCGTAAGTTCCGCATGCCTCCCTCTGTGGCTAGGCGGATGCATCATTTAAGAATTTAATTGGGCTTTGTTTACAATGTGGAGTCTATGGCCTATTGGTTAGGGTGGATGTGTTAAGGCATTTGTTGTGGGAGGAGATTCTGAGGTCAAACCCCGCAGAATCTCCTTTTGGGATTTGTAATGTTATATGGTATATATATATATATATATACATTTATGCTCCACCATTTTAGTGGTGGCTCTAGAACCTTCTCCAACGATTTAAAATCATGGCTAGGTTTGGCGTGGTCTGCTAGATTTGGCAGACCCACCAAACCCTTTTTTTCCAAATTTTCATTCATGGGTTGTCCTTGGGAATTTCCTTCCTACCACATGGAAGCCTCTGATTGGGCCATGTGGCGACCCCTCATTGGTACTAACTTCCACCTACCAAGTCATTATGCCATGTCAGTGCACCACGTTAGCATACGGACTATACGGATGTTACGTGGCATGATCTGATTGGTCAACGGATCGGTACAAAAATGACAAAACTGGGTGACACGTGGAATCCTCTATTGTTTCCACATCATCATGCTGCCATCAACATGCCATGTTTCACCTTCCTTCTCTTGCCACATGTTTTGTACATATGGTGACATCATCCTTATGGATGTTGACATCAGCATTACGGATTCTGACTCACCCCTGCTAAGTGGGCTAGGTTGACCAAACTTTGACTGTGAATACATTTCAATATGTAACTCTATTTGATGAGTCATTTGTGTTGTTAAAAATCTTGCGACGTGCTCTTTGCAATCATGCCATTTTTACTAAGTTTTGGGAACTTTGATTTTTTTCCCTTTCTCTATCTATTGAAGCCATTATGAGTGTCCTGAGTTACCTCTATGAGTTCTACATTGTTATTAGCCTTCTTTGGATCCCTTTTGGATCAATGTGTAACAAATTTCATATACACAAACATTATGTGCATTATGTGCCCTTAGCGTGACTCTCAGACCTATAGCTCATGCACAAGTTCAATTTTTGGCAAATTGTAAGGGTTTGATGAGTGGTTTGAGGGCCCCTTGCCTTCATATTTTAATTTTATACACTTTGTAAATCAATAACACTTCTTAGATTCCTTTCTCACAAAGAACGTTAGCTAATAGAATCACATAGGGGTAAAAAGAATCATTATTCTTCTCTTTTCTTTGTTGCCACATGGATGGCTCATTTGGCATTTAAAACTTTGAGTTAAAGTTATTGCTTTTTCAAATACAAATAAACTAATTTGGGACTATAAATCAATTTTAACCCTCAATTATGATCTTCCCCCACACCCAAGTGTGATATCGAGAATAAAAAAAGGAGGTTGAAAGGAAATTTCATCTCCCTTAAAAAACCAGTAGGAGAGGAAAAAAAACCCCTAGGGTACCTCTTAGTTTTGGAAAATTATCTTAAATATTTGTAAGGGCCCATACATGCCCACATGTTTACAATCTTAGGATAGTTTATAAAATATTTATTAGTCTAGACAACACTCTAGTAAATTTTAAAATATCTAGTAACAGGCCCATACATGCCCACATGTCTACAATCCTAGGATAGTTTCGAAAGCTTTCTTAGTATAGACAACATTCTAGGGAGTTTAAAGGATCAAGTAAGGACCCATATGTCCACATTTCTAGTTCTCTAGGGCTTTAAATATTCCACAAGGTTGTACCAAAGAAACATGTAAGCTAGGTAAGAAGATTTGTAAGGACCAAATGAAGTCCACGTGCTACAATATTACATTTAACTTATTAAAAATATTTTGCACACTTTTCACTTTCTTGCACATAAATCCACTCATCACACACATTATTTATATTATAATAGTGGAGGTCGAAGTAAGTTTTCTTTTTAAGTACCCACAAAGTACTTCAAAGGAACTCTAAAATATCTGACTACTTCTTTGTAAATTGTCCACACCAATTTAATTCAAACGAGGTTGGTCCATGACCCCAATATATCAGCCCACTCCATATAAAACTTTTCTAAGAACACACTAAATGTTTCCTCCATAGGAGGTTCATAAATATTCTTTTTAGTCTAGGTAGGATCTTGGGGGTAGGCTTCCAAATAACTCCCCATTATCAGGTTCTCACATTTTGAAACAATACAAGTTGAGAATATGGATCTTTCAAATCCTCTAAGTCAAGTGTTCATATTCTATAAGGCAAGGATATACCTATGAAGGGTCGAAGGCCGAGGTCTAGTTGTTCTGTGCATCCCTCCTTGAGTCACCCAACTCTTGTGAGGGTATCCAGCCCGCGACCCATTTTTTAGGCCAAAAATCTAAATGATGCATTTTGGCTGAGGTACTTAGTGGCCAAACATAGGATATCTACCCAGGTGGAAGTTTTGGGCTGCAATCACACCTTGATCAGATTTTTGTGGCTATTGGGAAATATTGCCAGCTCTTTCGCAATATGCACTCTCTACCCCTCATTATAACTGATTACTTCAACCTTCACCAGTTCCTCTTCTGGTGGATTTAGACCCCACTGTCGAGTTCTATTGGAAGGCTCGGTGCAAAATTGAGAGGAATGACAATAGGTCTTTTAGGACACGATCATTTATTTTTGTTTTCTCCCCACGTGGGAAAAATCCACCTATCCACATGCTTGTTTATTTCATAGTTGATTTATGTATGATGTTCAATTGATAACATGCAATTGTGAGTTATACTATTTTGTGAAGGTCAAAAATATAAAAATCACTTATTCATTTATTTATTTCTTGTCACGTTTTTCACACATTCACTTTGCTAGTTGGAACCATAGGGGAACCACAAAATCCCCATCATTCTAGACGCTTCCATAATCTCCCTCCTATCCTTGGAGTAGTCCCTAGTCTTGCCAACTCACTTTATCAAACATCTCACACCCCAATGAGCGCTACTATCTTGGGATCGAATTTACTTGGTTCCACTTTTCTTGGGTCAAATACACAAGGAAACCCATCTATTGGTTATCCTTCAAAAGGAGGTAGGGGACAAAATTATTCTCAAGGGAGAAGTACAAACCCATCGAATCCCTCTCAATGGACAAGTTCATGACCTACACACACAATGGATGGAACTGATCCTCCACCAAATCCCCCTTTTCAATATTTGGCATCCCTCAACATTATTTATTTAACCAAACTCATGAATGAGCCCATTTTACATGATGCCACTTGGCCCAATATGCCTACCAAATTTTCTTCATACATTCCAAAGTTTCAAGGTAAACTAGGGGAAGAATCCGCCAACCATGTTATGACCTTCCACTTATGGTGCTCTTCAAATAGCATCATGCATGATTCCATATTATTGAGTTTATTTCAAATAACCCTCACTAGTTCATCAGCCAAATGGTATGTGGATGAAAAATCAGGGTCCCATGTGACCTTTGAATCATTGGCCAAGGCCTTTTTGTCCTTTTTCCAATTACTAGTTCATCATGACACTGGATTAGAACTTCTCTTTGATTTCAAGCAAACCAATGCTATTCATATAGCCAACCATATCCATGAATGGCATCAACAATGTAGTTTGTGTAAAGCAGAAACCACCAAAGAACAACGTCTCGATTGGTTTCTGAAATCGCTCATCCCTGTGATTTCCAAGGATGTAGAATCCACTTTTCCTCAATCATAAGAGGAATCCATAAGAAAAGCCCAGAAATTCGACCTCATATATGCCCAATTAGGTTACTTGTACACAGTATTTCTTGATGCACCCATACCCCTACCATTTGGCCAAGAAAAACCTACGGTTTCTCACGCTGTGGATGGGTTGATTGGTTCTATGACACACCTCAACCCTTACGGCCATCCATCACCCACCTATGGTGAAAATATGTATCCTCAACCATATGGAGGGATGTCTCATTACCCTCCTTCGACTCACCAACATTCATATCATGTCGTTCCCCCTCGGTCGTTGGCAGGATCCCCACCGATACCCCAGATGCATCTGGTCTCTCACTCAATTACGGGTCCACCCCCAATCCCCATATATAACCCCAACAGTAGTAGAAGTACTTCAAATTCCTATATTCCATATGGATTGTCTCCACACAAAAAATACATATTTCCCATTTCCTGGTCCTTCCCAGCTAGTTTTTCCTCCACCAGGACAACCACATGTCAGCGTTAACTTTGTTCAACCCTCTCCCATTCAACAGGTTCATTCTTTTGAATAGTTGAAAATGAAAAATCTGTCTCACCAACTAAATAATGCCAAGAAGAAAGGAAAAAATCAAAACAATAACAACCCGGGACCAAGAGGAAATAACCCCCAACAAAACCGTCCTGTTGGGGGAAACCAGAATCAAATAAACCAAAACCCACAAGGGTGCAACAATAAAAATCAACCATGACAAGGGATGAACAATAATCTCCAAACTAACTTCCCTTGCACTCTATGTGGTGTGTATGGACATTATACTCACCATTTCCCCCAAATTGTTGATTACAAATGGATGAAAGAATCCATGAACACACAACACCCCCTGGCACCACCTGCCCCTCAGCAGGCCCCACAACATTATTTGCAACCACCACCTCCATTTGTTTTGAAAAATCCTATTCCACACCAAGGTGTGATGAATACCCAACAAGAGACAAACTTGGCCCCACCACAAATGTGGCAATATCAAAACCCAGGTCCCACTCAACCCAGAAATTCAACCGATCATACTATCCTCCATACCAGTGAGGAAGCAATTCTTCTGCAAACACGCAGTCGTCAATACAGAAGCCCTCCTGACTCTACCCCAACCACCTTAGAAACAACTCCCTCTACAACTGGAGAACCATTGATGATCTCATGCCCTAATACTGAACCAAATCCTCGTATACCTCACATACCTGTATGGTGGAATGTACATAATCCTCATGTTAGGGAAACCCATAACTACAGTTTGGTTGATGACTTAGCACAGTCTCCTACCACCATGTCTATGTTGTAGGTCCTCCAAACCTATCCATCACAACGCAAATCCTTTCTTTCCATCTTGGGGGAAATCGACCTTGTTCGTACTTGACTAATCACCTTTAATTTAGATAGGGAGAACCACGCCTCCCCGCTCTAGTAGATTTTCATATACCAGTTAAGATACGGAACATTACAGTTCCTCGATGCATCATTGATGAAGGTGCATCCGCATGCATCATGTCCAAATTAGTATGGAAGAAACTTGCCTCACTTGAGCTAGTTCCATCTACCATCACCCTGAGAGATTATGACAATTGACCATCATCCCTTGAAGGGGTCCTCCAAAATGTCCCTGTCGAACTTGGGGAAAAAACCATCTTGATTGACATTGAAGTGATTGATGCCCCACTTGATTACAATATCCTATTTGGATGTAGCTACATGTATGCTATGAAGGCGATAAACTCTTATGTGTTTCGTATGATAATGTTCCCCCATAACAAGAAAATCGTCACCATCGACCAAATTACACATTACAAGCCTAATCATTCTGCCAAAATTGATAATATCCACCTCCTTGTCCACACTAGCTCAGATTCTTTTTCAGTCATTGACATTGGTCTTGGAATATTCAAGGACCCATCCTTGTTAGGGACTTATCATGGAGAACCACCTCTCCTAAACCCTTCTATTTCATCACAATTTTATGTAGTTTCCTCTAATAGAATAGATATCAGAGATGACACTCCTCTAACTTAGACCCCTCCCCACATCAAAGTTCCACCAGTCAAAGAACCACTACCTTAGAAATTCCATGAAAACACCACCGCACCACTTGTCCTAGATTCCCCCGCCCCCCCTCCAAGGGAAAATCCTGGTTTGGGAGACAGTCCCCAAGCCATTACCCAAATCCATTTTTTCTACCCCCCACCTAGATTCCAAGCATTCCAGGTAGCTTCTACCCTCACCCTTCCTAACATGGTTATTTCCATCCCTATATGGTATCTTGATCCACCCTCCATGGTTTCGATACCATCTCTCCCTCCTTAGATAGAGGGATTATTGATGCATATCTTAGTACATGATCCTACCACACCACCCCCACCCAAAAATAGGAGCAACATCACCACTACTGGGGGAAGATGAAGGAAGAACGATCCCATAGATCCACTCCCTCTCCTAGCTCAACCTCCTTGCACACTATGCCAAAGAGAAGGAAACCCCACTAACAGATGTCCTACTCTTCCGGAGTTACGCAATCTTATCCAGCTCCCTAAAGCAACCCCATGGCTTGCCACTCCACCAAGAGAATCCACCACTACTACGGAGTCCTCAACCACACGAGGGTTATGAACCAATTTTACGTGTGACATATTCTCCAAATATGTCCATTACACTCATCGTTTACCATCTCTACCTCAATTCTGCCAAACATTAGTCACAGTACGCCACACATCTCTTCCTGATCCCGCTCAAGCACTCCCTACTGATGCTCACATTACTGACATTCGTTATATTTCTTCATCAGTCCCCACAGGAATGATGTACCATCCACAATATCATGATATTTAGTTTATGTCAAGCAAGCCATCACACCCTGTACATGATATCCCTTCTATGTCCTCACCCCTTGAGGAAAATAACACTTACCCATTGACAGTTGATGGTTCCCCTTGCCATTTCCCGGGATCCCCTGTATTCTCACATTTTCCACTACGACAAATATATCTTGGAGGAAATGACTACCCTTGATTTCCCTTGGAATGTGCTCCATCATTGAGAACTTTTCCTCTCACAAGAGGCCTTTCACCCTCCCGATCAAGCCTCCCTATGCATGATCAAAACCAAGGATTTTATTCCTCTGGGGCATGTTCATTGGTTCAAAAACCCTATTCCTTCCCCCGATGATTTTGAAGAAGCCAACTTGGCCAACATCTCCCCCATAGTAAAAATTGACATTTCCATTAAACCAGGCATCGTACAAGAGATCACCATTGGCGTTGCATGCTTCCCTGAAGAAATCGTTACTTACAAAGCTCTCTTATATAAATACTGAGATATTTTTTCTTAGTCATATACAGAGATGCTTGTCCTCGATCCTTCTATAGTCGAACATCGAATCGACACATAGTTGTATATCACCCCTATTCATCCAAAGAAACACCCCCTCCACCCATCCAAATATGCAGCTATCAAAACCAAAATTGACAAATTATGCATTATAGAGTTCGTTTACCCCATTGCGTACGCTTCTTGGGTCTCCAACCCCATCCTCATTAAAAAAAAAATGGAATTTGTTGGCACAGGGGTAGACCTAGGGTTCAATGCTACAACAGTTGTTGTTGAATAAATCGATAGGTGCGGACACTAATAGATCTCCCTAGATCCACCTAGATCTAGAACAAAATAGGACAAGACATGACTCTTTCTCTAAGGTGTGGTCATTGAATCTACTACTGAGAAGAGATGAGTGACATACTTTTATATCACTTCCTTAAGTCTTTGTTGTCCCTTCTTTGCTCCGGTGCTCTTGTGAAATCAGGTCCAAGACAACACAAACCAACCAAAGTGAAGATAGCAAAGTATATTCAGTGTCAACCTATGCATATGATCAAGGAGTTATGCAATAAAATAAGAGTGATTTTATGGGAAAGGGACATGTCATTGTATTATATTAAATGAAAGTAGAAGATACAACCACATCGCCTTGATGTCGCAAGCTTCCTTTCAGTGACCCTTAGTTCCAACACACGCACTTTCTCTACATTTGCATGAAGAAGATCCAATACAACTTGATATACCAAATAGAGTCTTCAAGATTCTATCCAAGAAAATTTCTTCACACAATTCTTTCACTAGTTCTTCATTCAATCTTGCTTAACCTTTTCCATGAGAAACCTTTTAATATATAGGAGAACGAGAGATGGTTAAATGGATGAGTATGATCCAACTAAATCTAAGAATTCAGGAGGATGCCAACCATGCGAATGCCAACTCATTTTCTAGAAGATTCCCTTCTAGAACCTTCGTGACCTCTTCTCTTTTCCAAGATTTAAAATAGGTTCGCACCCTACCTATAGAGAAGATTGCAAACAGTTCACACCCTAAGTATGGGTTGCCTGCGAGAATGAAGGATTTTCTCACCCTATAACATAGGCAGCCTGCGAACTCATCTTAAAAATATTGTTTTTGGAAGAAGAAAACAGTCACTTTTCTTAGGCAAAAAGTCCTTGTGGGAGCCTGAATACATCACTATAGAGGCATCACCAGAGTGACCAAAATAATGTGTAACAGAATGCCCCCCAAAGTATGAGGCCAAAACTTGTGACAACCAAAATACTTTGTAAAATGCATGTGTGTGTTAGAAATAAGGAGCACAACTAATCAGAAACCTATAAACAACCAAGCATCTGTAGAATACAATACCAGTTATGAGGTAGGCATTCCCATGAACAGATCACAAATGAATGGAATCATAAACGTAGGTCATGGCCACCAATCATACACCGTGGATCCATGTCATCAAAAAGCTACATAGCCACCAGGAATACACTGGATCTATGTGAGAAGACTTGAATTAAGACATAGCCACGTGACATACAAAGTGGATCTATGTGCCAATAAAAATCATACATACTCCATCGTAGCTTAGATAAAAAAGATGAGACCCAGGGTCTTCAATCTTGTCACCTGAAAGTATGAATCTAGCCATGTGATTACATGTGCTGAAGTCGAACATGGTAGAAACCACTTAATTACCAGTCATTGATGAAAACCATTAACAAGTGCAAGGGAAATCACCATTGATGTCAATGACTCCCTAGGTATCGAAGTACAATCCGAACGAATGGAATGAATGAGTTGAAATCAAGCACTCGACAGAATCTCTCGATCAGAGATCAATGATGTGAAACCCCTATCGAAAGCGAAGAGACCTGCCATTAAGGCATGCATGTTCCAAGGTACTAAATGATTTCTAAGTCTCATTCCTAGATAATGAGTTGAATTCGACAGAAAAAGACTCATCACAGGAGGGCCTTGATGTATCCCCCATCAATGACATGAAATAAGTAACATATTTTGAGGGTGAAACAAAGTATGAATATGGGTTGAAATATACACAAGGAAGGGCGAGCTAGTAATAATGGACAATTGCAAATGGCCGGCTCAATAGAGGGATCATTTGAACTTCTCTTGAACATATGAATGACACGACCAAGGACTTGGAAGCACTGACTCAAAGACGACCCAAGATATGAACTTGTAGCAAGTCGGACGAAAGACAAATGGATTTTCCAAACTGGTTTCAAATGACGAATAGGGGGTGTCATGTTCAAGAGTGACGCTTACTGCCATTAATACGAATACGAAAACATATCCCTTTCCCAAAATTTCCCCCACCATTTCTAGCGAGTACCTCTTTATTTTTACACAAGATTGAGGAGGATAACATATGCTTGTTGATGTAATCTCATCATTTGGACGATTCCCTCGAAGTATATTTAACGAACCCTAGGAAGGAGTGGTCCAATCCCATTACAGGTCTTTAGATATTTGTTTAACGAGTCCAAGGATAGAAAACTCGGGGTTTTTTCATGTTTTGAGAGTCTGAAAAACACTTAAAGAGAACACTCTCAGTTCCTTTTTCGTAAAAGAGTTCGACGAGACCGAAAAAGTGATAAACTATCACCCGTCAAACGTTTTCTTCAAATACTTTAATGAGCCTGAAAAGAACAAGATCGCTCGGCAATCTTTTCATTTTTATGGAGTGTGAAAAAAGCTTAAAGGATAATCCATTACGTTTGTCATTTTCATGTTACCATGACGAGTACGAAAAGACGAGAAAAAGTATACTTGGTTACGTTCTCATATATTTTTGAGGGCGAGAGCGAACGAAGACTGAGCTCGAGGTTTTTCCTACAAAAACCCTAAAAAAGTAGTCGTACATGCGACAAAAAGAAAAAACATGCATACCCCGTCGTTCAGATTTTGAAGTTTCTATATCTGCAAAAAAACATACTCACGAGGCTATTAGGGTATTAGGTTTTTTAAGAAAAGCAATAAAAATAATATAAAAAATTAATAAGAAATAGTAAAAGTGAATAAATATGGGTAAAACAGTCTTTTTTACCATTTCATTGTTACTTTTCCAAAAACTTGTCCAACATACCTCATTTTCCCCCAAATTTCTTTGCTCGATTGTGAGAGGCACAAGCGATCATTCAGCAAACAGTTTCATCCAATGAGGTAATCTTCTAATTTTCCAAATTTTCCATGGTTTACTTTTGATTTTTATTGGCAATTTTTAGAGTTTTCATTCCATTTTAGGGCCGGTATATGCGCTCAAGCATTCTCGCAGGTGGGCTTCAGGGCACCTGTAAGAATCTCGCACTGTGCAAAAGGTTCACCTACGAGGGCTAAAAAATGGATTTTTGTTTGTGTTTTGCTCGATAAAAAAAATTATGCAAGAGTTTAAAACAAGTTGTTGACTTCCCTCTCATGGCTCTATCACAGGTGTTGGCCATCACGATATTGGAATGGAGAGAAAGATAACATGAGGAGGATGATGCCATTGTCGAAAATGACCTGGGTACAGTCCCCGCCCTCCGGGAATGTGAGCTCTTGAAATTTTTTAGGATCTCGGGCGTGAGAGCCCAAATCAGGTTGTTAGAATACCTGGTCCACATGTGGGACATAGATCAACAGTTATTTCACGTGGGAGTCCATACGCTGACACTAGATATTGAGCATATCTATTTTTTGAGGAGGTTGTCACGATATGGATACCATGCTACTTTGACCGGAGGTAGAAGCGGCAAACTTCCTATGAGTGAGTATGTTCGCCAATATTGTGTTCTCAAGGTAGAGAGAAGCAAGTTGCGCAAGGTTTCCATTTGGGGTGTCCAAGATTTGACCCTATAGACTATCTTGTTTACCATTGCATGCATGGCTGGGAGCGCGGCTCTACACATGGCTCTCCAGAGCTATTTCCAATACGCCATAGAGTGCACAGAGCCTCGAGTTTTCAACTGGCCGGATGCGGTTCTCCGTAGTATGAAGAGGAAACTAACAAAGTGCAGAAGGGGTGACTTGAAGCAGTTTGGGTATGGGTCACTTTTTGTGTCATTCTTCCTCGAGAGGGTCCCACTGCTATGAATACAGGAGGATTGGGTTTTACCGGCCCCACAGGATCCAAGGATGTTGAGGTGGTGTAACCTCATGGCTTGACATGTAGCAGGGCCTATAATCAAGTATAATGATTCATTTTTTGACTGGTTGAGGCCCGAGATGCTGATGATTGATGACTACACATATGTCGGTTTGGATTTCCAAGGGGATCCAGATTTGGTCCTTCCTAAGGATGCTCAGTGGGGTGACTTAGGTGAGAAGTACACATTTTGTTCTTTTTAAATGTTTTTGCAAATTTTATTATATGAAATGTTTTTATGTTTATCCAAGGACTAATCAAAAAATTTCTTTTTGATGACACAGATGTGGGGCCGTATCGACCTCCAGGAATGTCTCCCATACAAAGGCGAGGAGAAGCATCTCTAGTGGCGAGATGGGATGCCAAGGACTACAAGGCAGTGGAACAGAACTTAGAGGGGTTTATTGTGGATGTCCTATACATTGTTATTGGGGATATCCCGAGACATTGTCAGCGCCATACTGTGGGTGTGTCCAAGTCTCTCAGTCGACTGCTCTATAGGGTAGCCTGAGAAGTTGTGTGTTATTGTGAGCGTCATTCGTGATGCTATTTTGTAGAAGCTATGGGCTTTGTATTTTGAGATTTTGATCTTTGGACAAAAAAAAATTTGTAAAAAACTTTTGATCGTTATATACATATATGCGGCTTCTACTGGCTTATTTTGTGTTGTATAATACATGTGATGTGTGATTGGTTTATAAATGTTTGAAATTTCTGTCTAACACATAATTAGCTAAGGCATCAGTCAATGTATTTATACATCTAGGTATGTGTTGATATTCGATATAATCAAAATAATGTTCCAAGAGGCGAATTCGTAAATATACCCGTAATAAAGTAGGACTTCGGATAGCATAGACATTACTTAACTATAGTACTACTAGCTGCAAATAGAGTCGTATAACTAGGTAGCGGATATCAAGCGAAATAACATCAATCAACAATTCGATGATGGCACTACATTCTGCAATATTATTGGTCACACAACCAAGGCACACACCTCGTAGATTGATAAGTTCATTTGTAGGTGCGTACATTTCCCATGCAACAAAAGCAAGGTTCTGAGTACTACGACTAGAACCATCGGCGAAGCCAATGTGGGGTAGTGAAGACTCAGACATCTGGAAACCAAGCATAATGCAAGATAAGCGGTCGAGGGTAGAGACCAAATAATGAAAAAGAATACTAAAGTAACACACAAAAAGTATGATACAATAAAATACAAGCACTCATTCACAGGTGATGTTAAGCATAGTAATTCTTTAAGTACAACCCATTTCTGTGTTCACTCAAAGGGATACCGTCGCAGTATACCAACTCATAAGCTCATTTCTCCAAAACGTGTCTAACGATATAAGGACCTCGCCACATAGATTCAAATTTTTTGGCTCCTAGCATATCTCTATCTTGTTCGTAAAGGAGAACCAGATCACCTTCGAAGAAAACGTGTGGCTTGACATGTTTGTCGTATTGGGATTTGATGCGTTTCTTCTGGGCTTCTATAACTAGGGTGGCATCATGACAGGTTTCGTCTAATTGCATGAGATACAATAGACGTTCTTCTTCGACATAAGTGTTTGGGAGAAGTTTGACGGATAGTTTTAGGGAGGGTATCTCACATTCAATCGGAAAGATGGCTTCTAGACCATAGACTAACTAGAATGGTGTAAACCCAGTAGTAGACTCAACGAATGTCTGGTAAGAACACAATGCTGAAAACAACATCGTGTGCCAACTCGTTTTGTGAATCCCTATCATTCGTCGAAGCATGGT